>JAWPHD010012612.1:35000-74580 GCA_037043455.1 Cyrtodaria siliqua
CGAGTTCGATCCTCCTTACAAGGACGTTTTTGCCGATACGGTTGCAGACAACAATGGCAAGATGAGTTTGCTTACCACCAAGTGGGACACTGTTCATCAATTCACGTTTCCAAACAGGTATACACCTACATGCTTCGGAGGCCTACCGATGACGTCAACTATTTATTAGATTTGACCGGTTGACGTCAAACATGACGTACATTAAATTTATACCGCTCCGTTATGAAGTCTTTTACACCCACAGTCTATATGATCATTAATGAATGTATGTCTATGATAATGTATGTTGATCTTAAAAAGAATGCGTTCCATAACAGCTGTCAAGATATATCAAATCTAATCAAATATCGGTAGGGTATGGGGAGATTCTGGCCAATTTTTCAAATTAAGGGAGGCAACTGCTACATTCGTGTATAAATGGATTACCTTTCTTTGACAATTATAGAGTTTTACAGACATTTGGCGTAAACTTTGTTATCTAAGATTATGTTAACCCTTTACTTGATAGTCTCGCCTATTTACGCCTTTGCAAACAGAGAAGACCCAGAACAGACAGCTCCTGCAGGAGCTGTCTGATCAGGGTCTGCTCTGTTTGCTTATAGAATATTATAGATCCGATTCTACACTGTTTGTCATCACAGTTAATTTCCTTGTTTGATGCTTTTATAAGAACTCAGGTAATTAATATTCATAATGGACTGAGTCTTACGTGAATATTCATAAAGTAAAGGGTAAGCTACCTATTGATATTAGGCCTATATGTTATTATTAATGCATGAATTGTTATTTGAGCCGTGCTGTGAGATTTCCAACCACAAGACATTGCAAACAATGTAGACCCAGATCAGCTGTCACATTGAAAATGTGGCATCTGATCTGGGTCTACACTGTTTGCAACTCATCAGCACCAACTCTATTTTACCAGCTTGTCTGACAAATAGTGTAGACTCTGATCAGATGCCGCATTTTCAATGTGGCAGCAGATCTGGGTCTACACTGTTTGCAATGTCCTGTGGTTGGAAATCCTCATAGCAGGGCTCATTTACTCTTGTATTTCATTTCGACAAGGGTTATATGTCATCACATACTGTATATTTTTGTTGCTGGTCGGTATTTTTAAAATTTATAAAGAACTCAGTTTTCTTTTTTGGATTTAGTGTATATATAACCGGATCTAATTCAATTTTTTAATTATTGTGAGTGTGTGTTAAATAATGTGATGTCCACGTATCTAAAAAATAATATTTAGATCTATATACATGTAAATCTATAAATGTTGTATCACTTTTGGGACCTCTGCCAACTTCACATCTTATAATAAATAAACAAATATATATTATACATCGGGAAACCAACCACTACCAATCACTACATGTGCAAGCAGCTGCGTGTCAGTGGAATGAAAGAAAAAACACACGTCAATGATTTAACTGTTTTGTTTTCATTAAATATATATAGTACACTAATGATAATGAACATCACAAAAATAAACCCATAAAAAACATCACAATAGACCCAAACATATCACATTAATAACGTGGTCATTTTTGTCCCACACCTGGGCCGTTCTGTTCCACACCTGGGCCGTTCTGTCCATAACGTGGGCCGTTCTGTCTCAAAGCGTGGACCGTTATGTCCGAGCCGTTATGGGCATGGTCCGTTCTGTCCCCAATTATATTGCATGATGTCCAGCGTCCGTCGTCATTGTCTTTCGTCAACCCTTTCTTCAAACGACTTGTCATAAACCATAGGGCTGTCTTGTTCATACTCTTTCATTCTAGCTTCCGGCGGCGTCTACTGTGCCCCATGCTACCTGTTTGCAAAAAGTGTGAAGAGATCGTTGGTGTCATCTGCGGCCACCGACCCCAGCAACCTTGGCAAAATGTATTCCAATCATGCGAAATCGGAACTACACATTAACTCTATGGAAGCTGGAGAGAACTTCAGAAGCATCATGACTGGTGAAAAAAAGGATATTGTAGCGTCAATGTCATCGTCGTACAACTTCCTAGTTGAAAAGAACCGACAAATCCTCCATGCAATAGTAGAAACAATTATATTGTGTGGAAGACAAAATCTGTAATTGCGAGGTCACGGTGAAGATCGCGGAAATTTCGTGGCACTACTGGAATACCAGGCGAAACATAACACTGTGCTTAAGGACCATCTCGAAAATGGCGACCCAAGGACGAAGTACACATCCAATAAGATCCAAAATGAGCTGATTGACATATGTGGTGACGAGATCAAATCTAAAATAGTCAAAAGTTGTAACAGTGCCCCGTTCTTTGGTTTCATCGCCGACGAGGCTACGGACGCGTCTACGATGGAGCAGATGTCCCTCTGTCTGCGATATTTTGACACAAGTTCAGGATCTGTAGCCGAGAATTTTATTGGCTTTGCCGAATGCCATTCGACTACGGGGGAATCATTGTTTGAGGCCTTTCTTTTCCAACTGAGAAGTTCCGGTGTAAACATGGACAAGATGCGTGGCCAAGGCTACGATGGTGCTTCCAATATGTCGGAGAAGTTTCGGTGAGTGCAGGCCTGAATCAGAGAGATATACCCCCAAGCATCATATACACACTGTAGAGCACATTGTTTGAACTTGGCGATTTGTCATGCGTCAGAAGAACCTATCGCTCGCAATATGATGAAGACGATACAAGAAGTAGCATTTTGCTTCAATTACTCTGCAAAGCGGCTGCTACGATACCAGGAGACATTTGCAAACGACGCAGAAAGTCGCGAGGCGATGAAACGTCGGACTAAACTTCAGTCATTGTGTGAAACCAAGTGGGCGGCAAGGGCCGATGCCCTACACATCGATGCCGCTTGAAGACCTCAGTTTGAATTATGGTGATTCGAAGGCCGGACCTTTCAAACTCGCAATTACCCAGTTCGGGTTTATTGTCAGTCTTGTAGCTGTTGAATACAACCTGGCTCAATTAGTTCCACTCTCACAGATGCTGCAAAACAAAACCTGCGACTTGGTGGAGGCAGCAAAGGAAGCTAAGACTGTGTATAACCTGGTATCTCAGCAACGCAACGATGATGCTGTATGGGACGAGTTGTATGAGTGACAATGGCTGCAGCGGTAGATGTGCAGCCTATGAAACCAAGAGGAGCGTTGCGACAACAGCATCGCCAAAATGCACCAGCTGACTCGATCTCAGACTACTGGAGGCGCAACATGTTCCTTCCATTTCTCGACCACCTGACAACTGAACTTTCCAACAGGCTTCTGAATGTTGAAGATCGCTTGTAAGCTCAGTTCCTAATTCCAAGTAACCTGGAACACCTCACTGATGACAAAATTCAGTCAATTTACCAAACATTCCAGTCAGATCTTCCGGCACTGGACGCCGACGAGTTTGAAAGTGAGCTACGTCGTTGGAAAGTAAGAGGTCGTTCAGAGGACACTCCGCCATCAACCATTGCAGACACTTTAGCAGGCATCAATGGGGATCTATATCCAAACGTCACCGCCTGTCTTCACGTCCTTCTGTCAATGCCAGTCTCCACGGTGTCCGCTGAAAGATCGTTTAGCAGCATGCGACGCCTCAAAACGTATCTGAGATCAACCATGTCCACTGGCAGGATGTCCGGGTTGGGTCTCATGCATATTCACAGAGATCGAGAGATCAGTGTCGACTATGTGATAGATACCTTCGCACGCAGAAAAGACAGGCGACTGGCTCTCCTTTTTAATGTGTAGAAATTAACTCTCGGACTGTAAAACTATGCATATTTTTACAAGAAACTAGTATTGTTTTGCATTTTTCTGCATTTCGTTTTTCGTTTAGTTTCTTCTAAATGGGTAAAAAGTACACATTGCTAGTACGTCATTTGTCAGTACGCCGATTTCGCCGGTTGTTACAGCCGGGTACAAAATTGGTTCCATTTATCAGCCGCGGCCCTCGCCGAATACGCCGGTTTATAATCACCGGCGTAGCGGCGACTTCCTTTACTCACTAGCGGCGAAGTTAAATCACGTGACCGGCTTGCCCAAAGCGGCGACCGGCGCAAACCGGCGAGCTTAAATGAAGTAGGCCCATTCCCTACTGTAACCAACATGCGCACTCGAGCGAAGTCTACTGAAATAGATTTGCGGACCTAGATTTGCAATGACACTTTTCTGTTAACTTATGCTTTTCATCTCAGTTTTCTTCTTTCACTAACACAAGATGCTTTACCATTGCAACCATTTATGTACACATTTTAGAAAATTATGTGTTGAACCTGTACAAAAAATAGTGTATTCAACACGTAAAATGTAGTCAGTATTTTTGTCCAAATACCCTCCAGAATGCACCTCCGCCATTCTAGAACCGAAAATTTTCCCGGGGGAGCATGCCCCCGGACTCCCTACAATTGGTGCGTATCCCACATTTAGGCCCAGGCACGCCCCTGTAAAAGGTGACATGACTCCTATTACGGGCATGTCGGATTCGTTCTTTCAGAGTGAATGTAGTATTTAGAATATCGATCAGTTTAATTAACATTGTATTATTATTATATAGCAATCGCAGAGCACTCAGTGGTCCAAAGCGAGTACACGATTAATCACTGATGACGATTCTAATGAAAATTACTTAAATTATTATACACAAATGATGGATATAAAGGAGCATTTTCATGTTGGTCTTACATGTAAACAAATAGGCTGTTGAAGCAATATCAATGAAATATTAATTATAACAATTTATCACATTACATTCTTGGGGAGTAATAAAACCATACTAAATATTATAATACAGTATATCACGAACTATGCAAATGAGTTATTATATTTGAACTACTGCTTAATAAAATGAATTTTAGTAATAAAGCAATTGGTTTAAAGGCGTTAGGTTAAAAAACTATCTAGAAACATCGTAAATGTTACGAATGTTCTTATTTATATACATTCAAATAAAATACGGTGTTAACAACGTGTTGTTCATGACTAACAGTTGAATTCATCATATACTTTGCATGAGCTCTGGCTTACAATGCTTTTAGTAACCCTGGTGTACGCATGATAGCACATATTATGGTAACTAATCAGTCATTTCCAGCTTATGTTTTACATGTTGACACCTCAGAATAGGATTATTTGTAAATGTTAGTCGGACCCCAAGATCCTCACAGAAAGCTGGATGAACACCCTTTAAGGTGATGAATAGACCCTTCTAAAATTGCACAACCGAAACAAGATTAAGACGGATCAAATGCTAATACTATTTAGGGATTCTGTTATGTTTCGTCATGCTTTCTTAATAGTCACACTTATGAGCATTTAAGAATTAGGTTGATAATGAAGATACTAACAGACCTATTCATCCATATTGTATCAAAAGTTCAAATAAATATTTATAATTACTATCATATTAAAGATACTGGTTACATCAGAAACGTAATACACCAGAGACCATGAATGAGGGACATAAGGTGCCATATTTATCCTGTCAGTGCTATGTATTGGCATTAGTGACCTTAATAGCACAACACGAAGCTTAAACACTGGGGAAATAAGTGCTTATTACAACAAAACAAATACAACAACAACAAAACAAATGCAAGAACAGATAACAAAATTTGCAATCAAAGGAATAAACTAATCTCAGTTTAGATCAATTTCCTGTTGAGTTTTATCGGTAATGACAAAGGCATCCAGTAGTATACAATGTGTTTTGATAAATAAATGTTTTGCTGAATGTGTTAGGAATTGTATGTTTATTTTATGTAGTGATACTTTCGCCTTAATGTTTCAGTTCACTTGATGCATGAAAGTATATGATTTATGACGTGTGTGTGAGTAAATTGTTGTGTGCGAGCATACATGCGTGCTTGTGTATGTGTGCGAGCATTAGTGCACGCATGAACATATATGATTTATGACTTGTGTGTGAGTAAAGTTTTGTGTGCGAGCATGAGTGCGTGCATGTGCATGTGTGTGCCAGCATGAGTGCGTGCTTGTGTATGTGTGCGCGAGCATGAGTGCGTGCTTGTGTATGTGTGTGCGAGCATGAGTGCGTGCTTGTGTATGTGTGTGCGAGCATGAGTGCGTGCTTGTGTATGTGTTTGCGAGCATGAGTGCGTGCTTGTGTATATGTGTGCGAGCATGAGTGCGTGCTTGTGTACACTTCTCAAAACTGCTAACTACACCGCTCACGTTTTGGGTTATATATATCGATGGGTTGAATGTTTTTCAATAAAATAAAAAGGAAATACCAATTCAATCATTTTTACATCATTTCATTTTATATTTCATGGGCAATGCTAGAACTAAACCACAATAAGCAATTACAAACGACCCATGTAAACACTAAAGTCACACTTTTCATAAGCAATTACAAACGACCCATGTAAACACTAAAGTCACACTTTTCCCATATCTACATGTAGATATGGGAAAAGTGTGACTTTAGTGTTTACATGGGTCGTTTGTAATTGCTTATTGTGGTTTAGTTCTAACATTGCCCATGAAAAAAATAAAATGAAATGATGTAAAAATGATTGAATTGGTATTTCCTTTTTATTTTATTGAAAAACATTCAACCCATCGATATATATAACCCAAAACGTGAGCGGTGTAGTTAGCAGTTTTGAGAAGTGTATGTGTTTGCGAGCATGAGTGCGTGCTTGTGTATGTGTGTGCGAGCATGAGTGCTTGCTTGTGTATGTGTGTGCGAGCATGAGTACCTGCTTGTGTATGTGTGCGAGCATGAGTGCCTGCTTGCGTATGTATGTGTGAGGATTTTGATGTGTTATATAGAGTTACATGGCAAAATGTAAAATATTGCTTAAACATCACATTTAAAACTGTTTGGTGAAATTAGACCAACCTTTAAATGTGGAAAATCTTTTAAATAATTGATTTCTAGATACTAAACTATCATATTTGTGTTTTTAGTGCTCATGCAAATTTCATGATGAACCGATTGACCCGAGGTTTTTGTTATATAATTTTGGGCTGGTGGAGATCTGGAAGAATGATAGGTGTCAATCCAAATACGAGTAAAACCATCATTATGTGTTTCAGTAGTATATCCGATTTACACAAAGTGTGTATGCACTAAAATGTTAATTATTGTTAGTGAAATAGTTTGGTTAGGAAAACTCAACAACTTGACTAGTTGTTGGTGCATACATTTTTATTAATTCATATGCTTTATGGCTATAATAAATCTGTGTTTTATGATGTAACTACTTTTGTTTAATAATATATACAACTGCTTCAAAATGAATCCTGTATGAATTAATGATTTAACAACTTAAATAATAAAAGTCATGTTTTTCGGTCCAAATGTGTTCATAAATAATAATTCATGCAAACCTAGATATGCAGCTTAAACTACATATTATTATGAGGGTTTCTTCTTATATTTGTATTGGCACAATTACGCTTTCAGATCGCCTGCATTCCCTTTAACAACATCAAACTTGTTGCCATAAGTTTCATGAACAATCTCAATCAAACCGAGACTGCAATATTTCGTATATGCCGTGTTCGGCCGTTTCCAAAGGTCCACTCGCATACTCTTTTTAAGTGCATCACAAAACAGTTCACAATGTACACCTGTCACTCCTTAGTCCCTTTTCGTTCGCAATAAGTAATAGATCACTTGTATATTTTACGATATTTACACCATACTTGTTGAACTATACTAACGTTAACAAACTACAGCATTTCATAGAGACGTATTACTCAAATTTCAGCTCAACTTTTCGAAGAATAAGAGAGCTAATGTAATCATGTCTGGGTCCCACATCAAGGTTTGAGTGTAAGCTGTGTTAACACGTCTATGTCTCTTACATTTCTTATACTGGCACAACCAAATTTGGCCATGGGCTTCCTTATACATGTTATAGGGCTGCATAAGTAATTTTGGTTCCTGTAACCCATGGGCTCCCATGAAACCCAAATTATGATTAAAATGTGTCCCATTTCAAATCAAATTTTGCGTGTTTACAAATACTGATAAAGGTGATCCTTTGGGAGCAACAAACACAATTAAGAGAATAAAGCAGCAGACTCGGTTTTATTGAGTCTGTTCATGAGAAGTAATGAAAGAAGCAACACCTCTCACGTCCCCTAGCACCGGCTTAAGCGGTATTCTACTTCAAAGCCACACATATTGTGCCCGTTGGTCCAAAAGGACCAGTAAATATAACACTACTGTTTCGTAGCATGGGGAGTCTTTTTACAGCCGCCACACTGCACTAAACGAACGCAAATGTGAATGTTTATAAATACTAATAAAGGTGATCCTTTTGGAGCAACAAACACAATTAAGAGAATAAAGCAGCAGACTCGGTTTTATTGAGTCTGTCCATGAGAAGTAATGAAAGAAGCAACACCTATCACGCCCTTAGCACAGGCTTAAGCGGTATTCTACTTCAAAGTCAACCATATTGGGCTCGTTGGTCCCAAAGGACCAGTAAAAATAACACTACTGTCTATTTCTCTTACATTTCTTATCCTAGCTAGCACAACACATTCTGGCCATGTGCCATGAGCTTCCTCATAGCATTATTTTAAGAGCTGCTTAAAGCTACACAATCCCGATAAAAGGCACACTAGAACTGAACAAATATAACGGTTATTACGCATGTTCTACCAAGTGATTACTGTATACGTGTGGGTTCATATATACAACATGCGCACTACCTAAATTCACTGAATATTAATGAGATAAGGCGGTACTGTATGAGACGCTTCGGGTACTTTGTGAATCGACCACTGGTCTTATAACGGGTATAAAAGCGGATTTTAGCAGACGGCATTTTACCACCGAACTGATGAGACCAATCTTCAGTAGAAAGATCTAATAGGAAATACAAGTCATTAGAAATTGAAAATGAAGCTAAAGATGTACTTACTCAAATAACATTATAAGTCCATATTTATATATAATCCAAAACAATACCTATAATTAAACGTAGCGGCCTTTTAACAAAGACCCTTTCCAACTATCCCATTGCATCTATACAAATAATCCTCCATGTTTATGTGTATGTGTGTGTGTGTACTGTATATTGACACAAAACACAAGGGAGACATTGTTTATCAAAATTGGAATATTGGTAGAGGCTCATAACTAATGGTAAAGATGGAGATATAGTATTTGTTATGTGAAGTTATACATGCACAGTTTACACATATTAGTAGATTATTAATCAACATATTTTAAATAAATTCCTCTTAATTGATGCATGAATTGAAATTTTGAAATTGAAAATAAAATGGAAAAGGAGACACAGAGAGACACACAGAGAGACACACAGAGACATAGAGAGTCAAACAGGGGGAGAAGGAAAGAGAGAAAGAGAGACACACACACACACAGAAAGAGAGAGACATAGAAAGAAAGAAAGAAAGAAAGAAAGAAAGAAAGAGAGTGGGAGGGAGGAGTTAAAAGAGTGAAAAAAAGGGAGAGAGAGTGGGGGGAAGGAAGGAGGGGGTGGAAGGAATTGAGAGAGAGAGAGAGAGAGAGAGAGAAGGATAGATAGAGAGAGTTTCTATATAGTCATAAACATAGGCGTAAGAACCGGAGGACGCCACACCCCAATGTTTCGGGGTGGGCCCCAATATTGATGTTTTCACGAAACAAAAAAATTGCAACAAAAAATGTATGAATCGGCAATCTGAACATTAAAATTCTGATTGATCAGATTTCAAAATCAAAGAAAATATGAAAGATGTCAGCTTCCGTCTGTATGACAGGGTAAGTGTTAACTAAAAACCGAAAATTTAAGTATAACTATTAAGTTCAAATACTAGTAATTAACCTTTCGTAAGTTTACTTATTTAAATCTTTAATTTTCTTTAATCAAGTTCAATGATTTTTAAAGTCATTTCAAATGAAAACAGGTCCGTAACCGTATTTAACCGAGGCATATCGTTTATGTTGGTGTCCGGTGGCATTAAGTTCCCTCTCCACCCTGGATTTTGTCAATGTGTTGCATTTCACCCCAGGGTCCTTATATACTAGTATATAGTTGTTTTTATGTAAAGTATGTACATTCCCAAAATACAACCAAGGCAACTGCCTCTGTGTGCCCCAGTAAAGCTACGGACCTTGAAAAGCAATATGTTGAAAAGCAATGGTTTATATTCACGGTGGACAGACGTTACGGAGCCTGGCTGCTCAAAACAGCGTTACCTTGATCCTGGTTGTTCATGTAAAGGACCCTGGCGGGTAAAAACACGTAAACTGTTGATTGTGCTGTTAAAACATATTTAATATTTCTTTACAATAAGACACTTTTTAAAAATGATCACACCCACGGAACACTAGATGCATTTGTGTGTCTCAATTCATGAAGAACGGGTTATAAAAACAGTGTTTTAGATGTGAAAGAACGCGCACTGTTTTCACACCGACGTGCAAAAGTACGTCTAGTTCTAAGAAAATTGTGTTTATTTCAAAAACGGAGACTGCTATTGGCATATGCTATATCTGGAATTATGTATGTTCAGCCATAACATCCATTGGACGTATTTAATACATAATAATATCTACCGATTGCCAGAAGCGTTAAGTTGTTTGTGCATTGCAACGGCACCGTATCCTGTTTGCTTCTGACACAGGATACTAGCCGGTAGTTGAAAATATACATTTTAAAAAAAAACGACTAGATATGTTCCCCTGTTCGAAATATCTCGGTCTGATATCAGCGGTGGAAGATAAAGCTGCGACATTTTCAATTGGGTGGGGTTTGTGCGGGGTCATCTTATGGAAAAAAACAATGTGCTGAGATATTTTAAAGATTTTCACATTTAACGAGTTTTCACCCTCCAAACTTCGGCGAGGAACTCGTACTCTTCAAAGGGGCTGGCGGGGTCTAGTTGATAGCACGTTGGATTTGACCCGGATGAAGCCTTATCGTCGCAAGTCAATTTCTATTGTGCATTATTGAGTAAAACATGTTCCCTTAGTCTAGTCCGTCGGATTGGTATGTACACCGGTTCTGTGTTTCGGAGTCTATCCTTGGAACAATTTGCTAATCAAAGGAAATATATTCGTTAGTAAGATTAGGGCAGCTTCTCGGATTTTTATGTATCCTTCCCTTCTTTGGGGCGACCGGCTATAAATATATATTCAATATAATGTCTTGATAAACGCTTAAACAACATTCAGTTAAATGTTATGTGATAACCTTTTCAAATCATAGGATGACTCCGATGAGGGTGCTCCCCTCGAAATGCGCTAGTGCTTTAACAAACAAAAGTGGCAACATTCTCAATACAACTTTCTCTAGAATTACATTATATGTATAAAATAATGAAAACTTGCGAATTCAAAGTTTAAAACTTGTAATTGACATTTTCCGTAAGTATTCGGAGATTATAAACGAAAAGCTAAGCTTTTATATAGGAGGTGTTCAATGTATTACTTTACGCAATTATATTAATTTGTGAATAAATGTACATTTAGAGTTATTTTAAACAAAATATCTAAATAAAAAAAAATCTTATTTGTTGGCTACAATAACGGTTGCCTCTCTATACGACATGTCAGGCTACATTATGCCAACACTCATGTATATAGTCTACGTCATTAGTTGTTCACATTGCTGCATTTGTATTACTTGTAATATTTGATTTTTTATTCATTGATGTATTTTGTTTTCAAATGTCATTTAGTGGTTAACGTCTCTGACTTGAAATCACATGCCCCTCACCGCTGTAGGTTCGATCCCTCAGGGGTCTAGGAATCTTTATGTGAGGAAGCTATCCAGCTGGCTTGCGGAACGTCGGTGGTTCTACCCAGGTGCCCGCCCGTGCTGGAAAATTGCCCGGAGGGGCACCTGGGGTCTTCCTCCACTAATGGAAGCTGGAAAGTCGCCATATGACCTTAGCTGTTGGTGCGACTATAAAATCCAATTCAATCAATCAATCAATCAAATATCATTTATGATCAAATAATTGTTACCTGTGAGGGGCTTAGCTAAAGCGTTGCTAGTGTGGTCCCGGGGCAAACTCCATGAACTTGTTTTATTCCCAGATACGCTGTGGTTCGTTTTTGGGACTATTTTCCACTATTTTATATCTTATTTGACGCTGACATGTCGATGATATAGTCTGAATCCTTATATCGTCTTGCCCCTCGTTTTTTTTTTGTTGTTGTTGTTTTGTTTTTTTGTTTTTTTTTACTTTTTTTTATGTATTGTGTTTTTTTAAATATTTTAATTTTTTGCAGGCAATGTGTACACAGCTGTGTGCTCTAAGATAATGCCTTTTGAATAAACGTTTATTTTATATAAAAACTGTTTGAGGTCATTGTCGTGTAAAACGGCGACAAAAACCGTCATGCAGCGCTCTGCGGGGAAAGTAAGTTTGGTTTATGTCTACTGCGGGCCCATAGTTTATTTTAGGCTACTGTCGACGGATGACGGGTCATGAAGAGAGAATTATCTCATGGCGCAAACATATATACACGAACGTAGGTCCGGAGTACATTTATTAATCTTGTACCTTGTACGATATAGACGCATTTAGTCAAACTCACCACCAGATTATATCACTATAACAAGATCACACCCTCTACATTCATAACCGATATAATAATTCAATATTGGGCTGCTCTTTTTTATTTTGCATCATGCTGTCGCATGAATGATTTTAGTAGCGGTGGTCCAGAGGTGAGGCGCTGTTTCAAGTTCACCGCTACGGTCGTGGGTACGAATCCAGATCGTTCCCAGATTTCATGAGGCATTCAGTACTTGTCCTACTTATGAAAAAGTCGGTGGTCTGCCTTCCCCACGGACAAATCGACCATAATATATAACCTAAAATGTGCTGAAGATGACTTAAAACGCCATGCAACCAACAGATGTTTTTTTAGTGTTTGTTTGGTGGAGCCAAAGTCCCGATCGTCGTTTTCTCTTTAATCTGAAGGTATATAGAAAACAATCTATCAACCAGGATCCGGTGCCAATGATACGGATTGTGTCTGTTGCCCTTTATGTGGTCCCGCCTTAAAGACACATTTCCCAGCTGATTGTAGTCGTTGAAAAGTCATGGATAGCATGCTTTTTAACTGCTTACTTCTCGCTGACTGCTTACCACAGAGACATTATATTGAGGCCCCATCACAGTTTTTTTCTTTTCATTTACTATTACCTTAGTTTTTGATATAAGATATATTGTAACTAAAAAAAACACTAGATTGTTTATTATGGGGAAGCATATAGTCGCCGCTTTTTCCGTCCGTCCGTATGTGCGTCCGTGCGTCCGTGCGCTTTTTGTCCGGAGCATAACTCAAAAAGTATGCTCGATTAAAGTTCCTGTGAATGATAAGGATAATGAGACGGAGTGCAGTTCATAGGAACCATAACTCTAGCTTCACTACTTTTTTAATTATCTCCCCTTTTTCAAAAATCTTATCCGGAGCATAATAGAGTTCCGTACGGATTCATTTTGAATAAAGAAATGGTATAAATGAATGAATATATATACACTAAAAGGAAGCAGAACAGGAAATGTTCAAATCTGACCACAGAGTCAGGATTTGAACAAACTTGGTAGATGACCAAAACCTTAAGGTAAATGCAAAATATTAAACCTCTGGCTATTGTAGTTTCAGAGATGAATAATGTTGAAGTGTTTCCCTATATAAGTCTATGTTTAATATGTGACCACTGGGGCGGGTCCAAATTTGACCTCAGGGTCACCATTAGAACAAACTAGTTAGAGGACCATAAGACGATGTTACATGCAAACTATCACAGCTCTATATCTTGTAGTTTTGCAGACGATTTTTTAAGATTTGTTAAATGAAACGGATAAGCCCCATTGCGGGGGGCATTTATGACCTCAGGTGCACCATTCGAACAAACATATAATGATGCTTCACATAAACTTGGGGTTGTCCTGGTCGAGTGGTCTCAGACTTGAAATCACATGTCCCTCACCGCTGTGGGTTCGATTCCCCATGGAGCCAAGACTGTTAAGTATGAGTTTCAAGCTATCCAGCTTGCTTGCGGAACGTCGGTGGTTCTACTCAGGTGCGCGCCCGTGCACGAAAAAATGCCCGGGTTTGCACCTGGGGTCTTCCTCCACCAATAAAAAGCTGAAATGTCGCCAAATGACCTTAGCTGTTGGTGCAACTATAAAATCCAGTTTAATGAATTAATATAAGATTTGATTGAATTCCGACAAACGGTTTCTGAGAAAAAGTCGTCAGAAGCAAAATATAACGACGACGACGGACGACGGACAGACAACGGACGGACGACGGACGAAGAGTGATTCCAAAACATCACATTGAGCCTTCGGCTCAGGTGATCAAAAACACTGACAGATGACAACGATTTTTGAATTTTGAAGTCCCGATAAGTTTCTTGCATTTGAGATTTACTAAAAAATGGCAGAGATGTAATTGATAATAGAGTATATTGTGCTAAAAATACAAAAACTATTAATTTTTAACACGGGTCTTTTAAAAAAATCCATCTATACATAGTTGTTTTAACATATATACAAGTGCACATAAAATGCAAAACGGTTATAATTTTTACTACATTATTACCGTATACACTCTTCATGGGACGGGCCTCATCCTTTGACAAAAAACTAATTATCTCAATTTTCTTGTGCAAATGTATTTCTAACAGCGATTTACAGTTACCTATAGAAATTCTCTCCCCCCCCCCCCCCCCCTCCCCGCCCCCCAAATACAATAGGCTCGAAATGTGTCTTTAATTTCATGAAGCGATGGGAAAGCTTATATTAGCAGGATTTTATAAAGGATATTGCGACAATAAAACATATTTTAAAAAAAAAGTACTGAAACAATTGCGATAACCTATTCAAAATATGTATTAAATGTTTTAATTTTAACATATGCAAACTTTTAAAGCCCAAATTAAGGTTTTATTTCATACCCCAGCCAACCCTGTTTTCGTCTCTTGGAGAACGGGTTGGGTGGGGTATGAAAGTTAATCGGACCACGTAATGCAGAATCTCACGCATTGTTTACAGAGCAACCAGTGTCGGTGCTCTGAAATTTAGACATGATGTAAATATTTGCAGATTTTTAGGCTAAACAGTTATTTTTATTAATACAAAACAACAGCAGTTGCACACCAATCACATTAAATCAGTCAGAGAGGACATATGGAAGTTTGGCTTTTTAAAGTCATCAACTTTGTATCGACCGGTTAAGAGTAAATGTGTTTCATCTTGTTAGGAATTAGTCTGCATTTGTTGTACATAAAGCAAATATATTTCGAAGGATATGATATTCAAAAGTTCCGTCGCATAAATTATTTTTCTTATAGATACGATTTTCGAACTTTTTGACTCCAGTGTCCATTTTCCCTCTGTTTTTACCAGCCAGGGTCCGTTACAAGTGCAACCAGGATCAAGGTAACGCAGTTTTGAGCAACCAGGCTCCGTTACGTCTATCCACCGTGATATTAGCACAGAGTCCTTCGCGATTGAGCATGTTTATGTAAAGTAACCTAATTGATACAACAGTGTTAATCGGCCTCCGTAGTGCAGTAGGTTAACGCGCTGTCTTAGTATGCTTTCTCCGTTGCGGACGGAGTTCTAGCCCGGGCCTTAGCACTTTTTAAAACATTTTTTTTATGAATTCTTTTTTTATGGAGAAGTAGTATTCAAATGCCTTTCAGATTCATCAGATTTAAATATTAACGAACATATGCATAATAGCACGCACACAAGCACGGCTTACGCACGCACCCACAAACACGCTCGCACGCAAGAACGATCTTTTTTTTACGAATTGACTATTCTCCGGAACTGAAAAGTGTAACTGAAGGATAGACGGATGGGCGACCTTCATGTTTATACCCTTCCACACATCCTAAAAACTACGATTTGCGAGAAATAAATTGCTGGTCGTTTTCCAACAAAAGAAAATTCCATATATATAATTAATTGGAACAATATCCTTCAAGTGTCTCATTGTAAACAATAATTTCTCCCTATCCCGAGTCAACACTTGAGCATGTATTTTGACGTTACACACTATTGGCTACCGATACACGCTCTCTGTATATGTATACATGTATACTATGTGTGTGGTTTTGGATTATTTCAAGGATATTATAGGAAATAAGTATATACAATATATGGAACATATGTGGAATACGCGGGTAAGTGTTTATAATTCTCTACATAGTGATGTATTTACGCATTTTACATGTTCATTACAAACATGTATATAGTTACATTGCGCGCCGTTGAATATCCTCATCGAGTTGAACAGTCTGTAGTTATCGGATATCTGAGCAAATTGCTATATAAACTTTTAGGTTTATCTACCCGTAATCGCTGGGTGGTACAATTCAAAGTTACCGAAGCGTTTATCCCGCCTTTTATGTAAACGCCTCTATATACGCTACGACAATATACCAGCCTAAACAATGTAGACAACACATCCAGCAAAGAACTTCATCTATAGGCGTTCTTATGTTTAAAATACTTGAAATTGTATTATTTTATCGGGATTGTGTAGCTTTAAGTAATTTTGATTCCTGTAACCCCTGGGCTCCCATGGAACCCAAATGCTGAAAAAAAACTTAAAATGTGTCTCATTTCACATCAAATTTTGCGTGTAAGGTGTGTTTACAGGTCTATATCTATTACATTTCTTGACCTAGCTTAACTAAATTTGGGAATTAATTTCCCTATAGTACGTTGTAAAGGGTTGCGTAAGTAATTTTGTCATCTACAAATTCTGGGCTCCCATGGAACCCAAATTGTGATGGCCCATAAAATGCGCAATAAAGGCAGATTAAGGTTTGTGTTTAAGCTGTTGTATATATCTATATCTCTTAAATTATTATCTTATTCCACCCAAAATTTGGTTTGGTATTTCTTATAGCATTATTATAGCATTATTCATCTTCGTCATACTTCACCCATATTGGCCCATATAGGCTCCCTCCTCTCCCACTGCCTCCCCATATTACATTTTCTGTGTTGTTTTTGTCAATTTTTACACATTAGCTTTGTTGCGCCCCCACACCCCACACTCGAAACCCGATTTTTTTAAAAGCCGATTTCTTTTCCATTTTCTATATGTCGTTTTGTTTTATCAATTGATCAATATGTTTCGCCTCCACCCCCACCCCGCAACCATACCCATTCCCATCATCACCACCACCCGAATGTTCTTTTTTTTTCTTTTTTTTTTCTACATATGTCTGTTGTTTTGTTTTATCAAATCTACACCTATATCAATGATGCGCCCCCGCCCAACACCCCCATCCCCCAACCATCACTCACCCCATCATCATCACCACCACCCGAATGCTTTTGGTTAATTTAATAAACATATTTAAATGAATAATTATAAAACGCAACATTTTTAATATATGTAAAGACGATGTTTATATTGAGTTGTTAGCCTATTCGTCTTGGTATACCTTGCAAGGGGTTAATCCGTATCGGTATCTGATTGGCTCAAAATTGTGGTATATAAGAAATATTATACCCGCGTAAAATCATTGTTCGGAATTTTCTGAGTGAAAAGACAGTTTTGTATGTTTCAAAATACTGTTACTCAAGCTTCATATTGAGGAGAGAAGCAGAACTTATCACGATCCAGCTTTGATCTCGTGATTTATATTTGAGGTTATAGAAGGCCGTTGATTTCCTGTTTAACATCAAAACAGAAATCGAAGGGATAGAAGATCGTCGGTAACCGGAGAAAAAGGTTTCCTTTGACACGGACAGTTGAACTATTATATGTGTTGCCAGTGTTTGCATTGGTTTGAATTGTCGGTAGCGATGGCATCAAGAGGTAAATCGAGGCCCGATTACAAGGAAAATGCATTCAGGGGCTACTGCGCAAATGACCGGAGACGAAAAGGATCATCCTTCGTGTTTTGATGTGATGGGAGGAAAAGTGGACATGAACACTTTGTTATTAAAAGAAGAAGACGTGAGCGAAGAGGCCAAAGGAGGAGTCGAAAAAGTAGACGAAGAAGCCTTACTGTTGAAGGAATTGGAAGAGTTGGCCGAGGAGAAGAAGAAATTGAAAAAACAGAATAATCTGGAAGAGTTGAGGAAAGCAGTGGCGAAGAAAAAAGGCGAGGTGAAGAAACTCAAAGTTAAGACTTTGTTACAAGACACTAAGAAGTCCGAAGAAAACTCCAAGTTAAAAGTGACCAAGGTCATTAAAGACACCAAATGTGAAGATGACATTAACATTAAAACTTTAAGAAAGAATGTGTCATTAAAGAAAGCAGCAGTTAAAAAGAAATTGAAAACTCTAAGCTCGAATGACTGCAATACCGATGATGGTGAGAGTAGTAGTGATATTAAATCTGAGTCGAGTAGTGATTCTTCACATTCCTCTGACTCGACAACATTGAGTAAAAAGAAAAAGAAAAAGTCTAAGCGTAGTAAATAATCAGGAATTAGAGAGAAAGCTTCAGATGAAGTACTGAGAAGACAGAGATACCCGCAAGCTCACCTAAGATATGAGTCTGTAATTAAAAAGGTTACTTTCGAAAACTTAGATTTAAATTTCTTTGTTGCGGAGAATTGGAAATAACTTCTGATAGCAAAATAAAAACAGAAGAACGTTGCGGAAGGTTGGAACTCCTGAAACAGATCATGTATCTCAGTACTACATAGTAGTAGTAGTAGTAATAGCTATGGCTCTCAAAAATTCAAAACATATGAAGTTAAAACCAAAAGGCTAGACGAACAATCTGAGGGTGTTAAATTGTGGTTTTGTTCACCATATCAAAGGAACAAATGTGAGCATAAAAGTAGCCTTACGATCGTTGTAAAAGGCGTATGAGATATGCACACCACATTTGTGCCGCTTGTTGGCAGACAGATTCCAAAAAGTTGGAACATCCGGAAAGCTCTTCCGCATGCCCTTATGCTCAGGTTTGACTTAAAAAAGATATTTTGGAAATAAATAATAAGAATAAAGAACTGATTAATATATTTCTACTAAAATTCAGTCAATACGCCATTTAAAACATGGGAAAACGTGTAGCGTTACAGAGAATTACAGTAATAAAATAAAATTAAAACGTAAAGAAAATTCGCAGTCATTTAAACTGCTGAACATTTAACAATTACTTTTTGTAAAATGTAAAAAACATGTAAAATATGTCATGTGACAAAGATACAACAGCACAGCTTTTAAACAATGTGCGTTTACATGAAATTGTAAAAATATCAAAAAAAATATAATTTCGAAGGTTGCAGAATACCTGTCAGTGAAATAATTTATACTGATTATATGAGACTAATAATTAAATTAAGAGATTATAAGGATATCATTGTTTGTGGCTTTTTAGAATATGGTTTCCCTATTGGTTATAAGAAGGGAAGTAATTTAGTATCTGAACAAAATGAATTATGGAAATACACAAATTACAAAGGAGCGGAAGAGTATGAGAATGAATTGGATCTTTATTTTGCAAAAGAAAGATCAAACGGTGCAATTCGCGGACGTTGTTGTAAAAACCCATTTACAAGCGATATACAGATTTCTCCCTTAAGCTCTGTACCAAAGAAAGATACAACATAACGACGTGTTATTTTAGATCTTAGTCATCCAAAAAACAATGCAGTGAATGATTACATTGATAAAGATGTATATTTAGAGGATAGGTAGATTTAGTTTTCCCAAAAAATGATGATTTTGTAGAATTAATTAAGGCAAAAGGTCAAGGATATTTATTGTTTAAGAAAGATTTAAAGAAGGCTTATAGACAGATCAGTATTGTCCATCTGATTATAATTTAGTAGTATTCATTTGGAAAAAGCATATTTTTTGTGTAAATGGGTTTAAGGAGTGCAGCGTCAATATGCCAAATGGTTACTAATGCCATAGCATTTATAATGTTTCAAATGGGTATTGCAATTTTAAATTATTTAGATGATTTTGTCGGTGCAGAGAATAGAGAGAACGCAATGTTTTCTTATTCGTGTCTAGAAAAAGTGTTAGAAAAGTGTGGGATAGAGGAATCTAAGGATAAAGCTTGTCCTCCTTCGGAAATTATGATTTTTTTGGGAGTTTCATTAACAATGACAATGGATGTGTTCAGGCTCTTTTGGGAAAATTAAATGTTTGCTAATAGATTGTTAAATTGGTTAAGATGTCTCTATATGGTAGACAAAATGGAACATTCAATTCCTGAGTGGATCAGGAAAGATTTGAGATGGTGGAATAGATTTTATACCTGTATATAATGGAGTTTCCCTGTTAGAGTATGAAAACTGGTCAGATCCGGATGAATTATTTCCATCTGATTCTTGCTTAGAAAGTTGTGATGGATTCTGGAATGTCTCTTATTTTCATACTAAATTTTCAGCTGTATTGCAGGCTAAGGAACTTAACATTGCTGTTCCAGAAATTTTAGCAATAATTATTTGCTTAAAAATATGGGGTTATCAGTTTAAAGGTAAACGGATATTGATTTACTGTGACAACGAGGCAGTTTGCAGTTGTCAGGTTATTAATTCACGTCGAGCGCGGTGCGAACAGTTGCATGACCGCCTGAGATAAATTTGTTATTTGGCATCAGCTGGTGAATATCTGTTAAGAGCTAAACATCTGGAAGGGAAAAATAATAGAATAGCGGACCACTTATCCAGATGGGAGTTTAACAGCTCACATGATTTAGTTTTTCATGAATTAACAAGACATCATACATTAACAGAGTTTATTGTACAAGTTAAATTATTCGATCTGGCAAATGAGTGGTGAATATTTATTTTTCAGGTATACAACTTGGAGAGTTGAAAGGTGATCTCAGGGAGTCCAACAAAGATGCATATGCTTATGGATCAAAAAAGAATTTAAGAATACAGTGGGAATCATTTTTATTGTTTTGTGTATATTTCCATTTTCAATATTTACCAGCATCTACAGAAACGTTAGAACTATATTTTAAATTTTTAAGTAGGACATTTAAATCAGCAGATTCAATAAACAATTATCTAAGTGGAATTAAAACAATGCACTTATAACTAGGTTATTCAGGGGATCAAGTTTATACATTTTTATTAAATTTGTCATTAAAGGGTATGGCTAAGTTAAAACCGTATTGCTTACGGCAGGCGGAACCAATAACTCAAGTGATATTGCAAAAAAATCTATAAAACACAAGATTTTTCTAAATCAGAAAACTATGTAATGTGGTGTTTATTTTTGTTTGCCTTTTTTCTAATGGCAAGAAAGTCAAATTTAGTGCCAACAACCAAATTGGATTTAATAGAGAAAAAAATCTTATTAAGAAAGAGTGCTAGCAAGACAGAAAACGGACTTCTGGTTACAAGCGACTCTTGCAGACTCCTCTTGTTAAGATTAATAAATCGGAGTTATTTCCTGTTAAGGCATATGTCAAAATGTGCAAGAAAATCCTTGCCTCAGAAGAATCTCCCCTATTTGTTTTTAAAAATGGTGAATCTCTCACTTATAATCAATTCCAAAGTAAGTTAAAGTAATCCATTTGTTTAATTGGATTAAACCCAGAAATGTTTTCTTCCTATTCTTTTAGAAGAGGGTTTGCTACTTTGACATTTCGTTCAAAGATTTCTGCCGATAAGATTCAGTTAATGGCAGATTGGCGCTCAGACGCTTATACAAAATATTTATGTATGACCTTTGAAGATAAAGTGGGGGTTGCTGAAGAGATATTTGCCAGTATTAAGGAAAAAACATATACACTTTACACTTTAGCTTTGGGAGGACAAGAAAATACAGGCAAGTTTATGACGAGGTAATGGTCAGTAATAGGTTAAATTACTGAGCTATCATTACAGATATATATATATAGTTTTAAAACTAAGAACTTGGTAAATTGTTTATTTTATAGATTGTTGTTACGATGTTATTAAAATGGTGTTTTAAGGGTTTTATTTGTCACTTACAGAATGCAGAAAAGTGGTGATCGTGGGTGATTCCATTGTCAGAGACATTCAACACATTGAAGGTGTGGCCTTGAAAGCATTTCCAGGCGCTACTATAGGCAGGTTAGGTGCCAAAATATCTAACGATTTTGTTCATCTTGATGATACATGTGGAAACAAAGGATGTGGCCAGCAATGAGCCATTTGATAACATTATTTCAGACTATGCCAATTGTGTGGCTACTATTAGACGAGTTAAACCACATATAAAAATACTGGCTTCCTCTAGTTTACCAAGTCCGATCGACCACACCTCCAGTGAAGCTAGGATAAGGCTACTATGAGTAAAGACTTAAATTTTACATTTGTACGTTCATATATATATCTCATTCACCTCATGTGGTACTTTCAGAAGATACCTTTTTGCTAAGCCTGACTGAGGTTTACATCCAAATCTGGAGTGCTCAAGCATATTAATCAAGTTTTTTTTTAAAGTTATTGCTACGGCAAGGGAGTTTACTCGTTAGTTTCATAGGGCATGTTAGGCGCTTTAGCAGAATGTGTAATTCTCAGAATATCTTAACAAGGAATGAAATTTACTGTATGTAACCATTACTATTGAGTTACAAGATGCTTAGGATTAGAGCTAATTAAAATGTGCTTCTAAAATGTTTCAGAATATTTCCGCAAGATTAACATTTGAGCGGTGTGTTGAAGTAACACGGTAAGATATGTGTTCTCGTGTTAAAGTAGTTATAATCTATTTTGATAGTCTGTGTTGTAAGTAATTATTATCTAGCGTTTTGTTTGTTCGTCAGTTTTTTTTTATTATTTAGTTTTTTATTGTTTGCTTTATGCTTGTTTTTATGTTTGTCGGAGGGTTGGCGTATTTTTGAATATTAAGTACCTAATCATTACTATTACTTATTATATTTACTCACTCGGGAAATTAAATAAGACACATTAAAGTGTCTTTATATAGGAAAAACTTTGACTTGTTCAATTATTCTAATTCCATTATTCTAACTAGTATATAATTAAGTTACGATAATTAGCTTATTTTAATAAACATATTAAAATGATTAATGATAAAACGCAACATTTTACTCTATGTAAAGACGATGTTTATATTGAGTTGTTAGCCTATTTGTATTGGTATACCTTGTAAGGGGTTAATCCGTATCAGTATCTGACTGGCTCAAAATTGTGATATATAAAAAAAAAATGATACCCGCGTAAAATCAGTGTTCGAAATTTTCAGTGTGAAAAGACAGTTTTTGTATGTTTCAAAATGCCCTCCCAACCCTCCCTAACTTTAGTTACGGTTTGTTATATGTTTTAAATGTCATGTTTGTAAATGTTTATGTCATGGTTGTAAACCTTATTATCACGTTGGTAAACTTATATACGTATCAATCTTCGTGATAAAAAGTGTATTAAGCATTTTAATTAGAAACGTTTTTTGGTGAAGAATGCAAGCACAGTGGTAATACGGACCGTCGGTAAAGTGTTTTCATTTACTGGGACTGCGTGTCTTGTAATTTGACTCTCAGTGAAGTGTTATTATTCACTGGGTTAAAACTTGTCTTCACTCAGCAACGGTTATCTATGTCATTGTGGATTTAATGTATGTGGTAGACAAATTAATTAAAGAAATTAAAGTCGGTCAGCAATTTATGTGTGACTTTTAAAAATCCGTGGTGGATTAATAGGCATGTTTATCTGTACTAATATTCACATTATATGGTATATGGTTATCATACGGATAATAAGATCATTTACCGATTGTTGGTACTTGTACTGGCGTAGTTTTGAATATTTAGTACTTAATGATTACTATTACTTATTATATTTACTCACTGGGAAAATTAAATAAGACACATTAAAGGCATTTTCTGTAGTTTTTCATGCGCAGCATTTTGGGCGACTTCTCTTCTAAAACTATTGGATGGATTTTCCTAAAAATGTACAGGAGTGTTGCTCTTGATGTCTAGTTGTATTTATTGTCTGTTTTTTTTTGTGTGTTTTTTTTATTGCTTTTTTTTTGTCTTTATTTATATAAATGCCTATTATAGAAACATACATAAAATAGAAAAATATAGCATTTTGTAAAAATTCAAACAAAATTAAAAAAGTTAAGCTTAATGTCTTAGCTATTTCATGGACTTGTTCAACTTTTTGGACAGATTGACATGATGGTGGCATTACACATTATTTTTTAAAATTTTAACGATTAAGGTGACCTACCATTATTTTTGCATTTTCTGTCTATATATATAACAGACTTACTGTACAAAAAGTTTAAAGAAAATCTCTTATGCAGAAAAAACTATAGAAAATGTCTTTAAAGTATATATATAGGAAAAAGCTTGACATGTTAAATTATTCTAATTTCATTATTCTAACTACACTCAAGTGATATGAAAACGCAACACGGGAATTTCCGCTATATATTGTATGTACAATATGCTGCTTTTAATCGAATGGTACATGGCTACGTAAGACCATTCCTTTTGGAAAAAATACTAAAACAACAAATAATACAGCAAATAGTATTCCTTCAATGTTTCATTATTCACAGAGTACGCGTTTTGCTCAATCATGTGAGCAAACTTAGGATGCAACATTTTGCAAACTATTTACGTTAAATACAGTACTGAATTAGCTCATTTTTTCAAAGAGCTACTTCAACATTTGTGAAGTTCTTGTTACAAAGTGTAGAGTGATTAAAACGTCTACAACATCACAGTTGTGTCCTTTCTCTAGTTAACTGCAACTTTCTTTTTAAAAAAACATCTTGGGATTTCTTTGGAATATTATGTGCAATTATGTGTGCAGTATATACAATATATAATGGAAATTCCCGTGTTGCGTTTTCATATCACTTGAGTGTAGTATATAATTAAGTTACGATAATGTTGTTATTTTTTTTACATATCTCTGTGTTGTTTTGTTTGATCAATTATCAATATGTTTCGCCCGTACGAAATATTCTGCCCGTAATTGGGACAGAAGTTCTTGTTTTTTACGCCCGTAATTTAACATTTTTCCGCCCAAACACACGGAGGTAATCAGATTGAAAAACTTCGATTTCTGAGCAGAATTGGGCCGGAATCGGGGAATAAAATGGGGCGTAATATGTAAATGGGATGGGACAGAAATCTAAATATAGATTTTCTGGAGGATTACGGCCAGAAAAGTTAATAGCTTTTCTGGAAAGATTACGCCTGGAAAAAATTATGGCCTTAACAATTTACGGCCGAAAACGATTTAAAAAAGTAGGGACGGAAACATGTATGGCCAAAAAAAATCCTGCCAGGGTTAATACGCTCTAAGTTGATGATGGCCCACTGAAAGATACCAAAGGATTAATATAATTTATCACATAACCTGCAGAGTGGATTTCTAAAAAGGCCATAACATATTTATCATAATTCACTAGCGTAATATATATGAAAATGAAGGTTGAATCATCTTCTTTCAATATCACTTATAGTTTTCAAGAAGTAGTCGCTACAAATCTGTTTTTGAAAAAAATATTTATAGCCATGGCGACCATCTTGAAATTCCGCCCAACCTGAAGTTTTGGTAGGATCAACTAGACATCAAGAGCAACATTTCTGTTAAGTTTCATGTAAATCCTTCAAGTAATTTCAGAGGAATAGTTGCTACAAGATTTTACTATATAACTCAATGTTAACAATGATGGCCATGTTTAATGACGAATACAAATGATTTTCGACAAGGACCAACATCATGTCATGCTGATTATTTTAGAAAATATCCCATATCAATATCACTTACAGTTTTCAAAAAGTAGGATCTACAAACTTCAAGAGCAACATTCCTGTGAAGTTTCATGAGAATCCGTCAAGTAAAGATGTCTTACTAGTGTGACCCTTATTCCAAAATTGTGTTTCTGCTATTTTCGGCAATCTGATCATAGTGGTGTACTCGAGATACTGAGATTGAACTACTTATGTTATAATGCAGAACATAATGACGTCAGTAGTTCAATCGCAATATCTCAATTGCATCCGACTGCCGAAAATGACTGATACGTAATTCTGGAATGTTGACCGGATATCCAGACAAGATCAGACAAATGATGATCATGAGTATATTTATTGGTGATTTTTGACTTCGATATCTTGGCGGGTTGACAAGTCGTAGGAAGAGTGGAATTGTCAGAAAGAAAATATATTTCTACCCACGACAGTGTACAAGGTGTATGTATCTGATACATTTGTAAACATCTACTTCACCTCAGTAAAAATATCACTAAAATGTCCACTTACAGTCCTTCATACATAATTATAATAACAGTTCTATAAAGGCATAGATCTACCTGTATATCCATGATAAAGGTAATAAAAGATGAAATTTCCTATGCCACGCTTCCTCCCAACCTGAAATTAATGATTTATCTCAAATATTTTTCAGTTAATGTGATGGATGTAAGTCTGTATTATTTTATACTATTCATTTGGTTGTTCAATAAACGGTTTAACTTTCTCATATTAAAAACTTCATACATTTACTTCCGTGTCGGAAGTAAATATGGTTCAATGTTGACTGGTTCCCAGTTTCACGTTCGCTAGTAAATACTAAATTGACACACAAACGCTCGAGTCTTGTTTAAGAATAGGCTGATATTTTGATAACTTTTGCCTTCGATTTCATGGTGGTCCGATCAATATACCTATACTCTGGCGCGGGGTTACGTAGCTGATACTGGGCAATTTACGGTACTGTGGGACTGAACAGCTCAATTTAATGTGAGCTGGTACTCAGTGTGCCGAGCGTCTCCAAAACTATATTCAGTTGAACGCATGTGTGACCTACTTTCAACTACCTCTATCCAACACTTACAACATAAACCCATACCTATCTTCCTTTTCTACAACCGGTACCAACGAACATGTATGCAATAAGTTTAAAAATGCTCAATGAAACTTACGTCGATATGTACACGTTGATACACTGCAAACAGCCATATTCACATGAACTTGTGAACCGCCACGTGAAGTGTGACCTACTTTTCTACTAAAATCACCACAACACCTATAAACACTTAAATGCCGTACTTACCTTTCGCCCAAAAAACTTCTCGCCAACGCTTTTATCACGATTACAATGATTTCAAATGTCCAGTTTATATTATAACGTTGACCTACTGTACACCAAAGAAAAATGGCGTTCATTAAAACCGAAATACCGAGTCTGCGCATGCGCGTCGGAAATAAACCGGAAGACAATACTCTTTTTAATAATACCAATAATATACAGACGTTAAAGGATCTACTTATGTAATGGCCAAGTATTACGTCCCGTTCATGTATCTACATCCATTAGTGTGTTTCCGTACTAGAAAAAGGTGAACATAAATAATCCATTAATACGAATTTCTCTCTCATCAAGGAACACGTTTATGTTTACCTGTGATCCGTATTCCAGACTGTGGTCCGCCTATATCGATACATTTGTTCTGCCTGACTTTTGGAGAACAGCCGCGCTCCATATTGTTGAAAAGGTTCGACCAATTACTTTAATGTACGAAAAACATTGGGCCAATGATGTTTCATTGGAGGAGTTTATAGTTTATGTTGTATCTACGGCGAATGGTACCGGAAACCAGTGCACCGAATATGCAGCCCGTGCCATGTGAACTTTGACGTCATATGGAAGCAGGAAACGTTTGGCGCAGACTCGAATAGTATCCTTCATAGATATGGTTTAGAGGAGTTAATAGAAACCAGTAATACATCAATGCGGGTAAATGAAGAGGTCTCAATGCTTATACAGTTTAATTTTGAACTCGAGAAATAAATAAGGAAGGACTGCTTTGATCAACATAACGTTGCAAAGAAATTATGGCAAGCATTTCAAGTTAATGGTTTTATCGACAGAGACCTTAACTTCCAGAAAGAGCATTAAATAATGCGGCTTTCAGATGCAATCCCGTCAGATCATTCTCCAACACTGTTATCAGTACGATACAGACACTAAACAGACACAACTTTGATCCCAGGGCACATAAAAGAGCAATGATGATTGAAGCATATAGAAAAATCCCAAAAGTGCTTTTAAATAAACTACAAGCTGTGTATAAATACGATTTTGAATTGTTCGGTTATAATGAAAGACCAAAGGATATGTTTTCCTGAAGTTTCGGTTGTGTTCAACTATGTATTGTATAGACCACACTAATTAATAAGTTCTCGTACGTATACATAGTATGGGGTATATGGGGCGCCGTTTTCTTATTTATTCACTATTTCTGGATATCCTAATTCATTTATTGATGCCCATAAATGAATTATTGATAATCCATAATTCGAATATAAGATACTATGATCTATACATAAGTAATGATATCCATAAGTAACATACTATAATTTTTTTGGAATTATGGATATTCATTGATAACCATAATTCATTAACGGATATCCATAATTCGATCCATGGATATCTTATATTTGAATTTGGATATTCATAATTCGTTTATGGACAGCAATACATGAATAATGGATATCCATAAATAGTGAATCAGCCTTTTTTAAAACATAGCCTATAAATATAACATTTCTACATTTTAAATAATGTTAAATATTCATGGACTCTATAATTATATAGGATTGCTCATTGTATTCGTACTCTTGATTTATTTGGCGGGGGAATGTGATGAGGTAAATATGTTTAGATATGATTATATGAACTCTTACTTTGTTCATTTTGTCAAGAAAGTAAAACGTATATATGCTGTGTGTCTATCTGTAATCCAGTTCGAAACTCTCTCCATACGTTACAAAATATGCTAATTAAATCGCAAATTGCTTTATAATTATTGAGCTATTTTATTTACAATAACTTATCCCTTATCTTTATGTATTGTTTCATTTTTTGTATTAATTAATTATTTTGAAATGTTTATGTATTTGTTGTCCTAAATAAATTTCAATTAATTTCGATACAAACAAGTTTAAAACTTGGTTGTTGTTATCTTTTCTTTTTTACATGCTTTGAATTATCTTCACATTGGTCTGTTGTTGGGGTCACACAACATATTAGAAACAAAATAGTATGTATTTTTCACCTTTTTTTTAAACTCCCTTAATCAACAAAACTGGTGTGTAACATAATCACATATTTAGCGACTTGCATTACGAAAACCGCCATAGTTAACTTGAAACAACTACCAAGTTGGTATGTCTCATATAGTGTACGAGTACCTTACTTAGATATACAGATATCGCTTTAATTATAAATTCATTCTTCTTCTTTTTTGAAACTTGCAAAGTGATTTGCTTCGTTTTATTGAGAAACAGCTCAAAAACACTTATACTTTTGTTTGTGTTCCTTGTATATGTTATACAAACCTTCAAAGGCATGTCCTGAACTCGTTTTCGAAGCTACAAATCGGTAGTGTTATAACATACTTGTCATTTGAGATCACCAAGGCCAATCTCTGTGGATTATCTTTCTGTTATACTTATATTACCTATACATGCTGCTTAGTAGTTTGTTGGTATTTTTGTTTAAACTGTCCCGTTTTATCGAGATGACAATAGGGTAAGAATGAGGTTTGGTGCACCCTAGAACCTGTTTAAATCCTCGGCGACCTATGCCCCTATTGTCAACCCTTTTATGCAATCTGTTGTCGCATACTTTTCTTCAATCTTATATTGCAATTGTTGTTTGTGCTGCGTGTGTGTTTTTGGCTGATTCACTTGAACTTGTGTTCTGTAAAAGTTACGACGTTTATACCTACGTTTAAAGTAGAATACTGCTTTAGCGCTTCAGCCGGTGCTAGGTGCGAGAGAGGTATTGCACCTTGTATTACCTCTTCTTAACAGACTCAACAAAACTGAGTGCTACTTTTAAATCGTGTTTTTGTTTATTGCTTCCAAAGGACCCTCTTTTCAGTATGTACTACAACTTAGATTAAAGCAGTTACGATGTGGTGCAATATTTAAACAAGAGATGTTGGAGAACAGCTCAGCTCGACGTTTTTACGAACAACACATTATATACGCCTGTCTATCAGAAAGAGTAGTATCTCTCTTCATATAAACAATTGTTAAAGAAATAGCAGATATAGCAGGGTAGCTGGTGATAGGTAGGGAGTGTGGGTGATGACACAGATACATTCAAAAAATAATAAAATAAAAATATAAAATTGAGCCACCCACCCCAAACAATCAGTTAATGTTTCTCCACCCAACTCCTTTATCACGAATAAGTTAGTGTGTGTGTGTGTGTGGATTGGGGTGGGTGTTGGGGATGAGGGGGCTAGAATTGATATATATTTTAACACTTAAAAAAGAGTATTATAATGGACCTTTGGAAACGGCCGAGCACGACACATACGAAATATTGCAGTCTCGGTTTGATGGTGGGTGGGGAGGAAGAAATTGGGGAGCCCCCGTCCCACACAAAGTTATTGGTTTCATGATGCATCCGCACCACAACCACTAACCCACCCACTCAACCAAACACTATTGATGATGATTGGGTGGGGAGCGGAGGTTGTGATGGGAAGCAGGTACCATAGTTATTATGTAGGCATAAACAAAACAATACAGCAACGTGTACATAAACAAGAGGCCCAAGAAGCTAAGATAAAGTTTATGTATAAGGGGCCATAACTCTGTCAAAAAGCATTCAATCGGAACATGGCACTGATCATCCCTGCTACGTTTCGTTGAAATCCTACCAGAGGTTCAGGAGAACTAGTCTGTACAAAGTTAGTGTATTAAAACCTTTAAGGGGTCATAACTCTGCCAAAATTCATTCAGCTGGAAACTTGACACTGGCAATGAAATGCGCAACTAGGCTTGGTACTGATCATCACTGCCAAGATTCGTTGAAATCCAGCCAGGGGATCTGGAGAATTACTAGTAGTTGGGACAAAGTTTGTGTATTAAAACATTAAAAGGGCCAACAAATCATTCAACCAGAACACGGCAATGACAGGTGCAACTTGACTTGGTACTAATCATCCCCGCCAAGATTCGTTGAAATCCGGCAAGGAGTTCAGAAGATCTGGACTAAGACCTTTAAAGGGCCATAACTCTGTCAAAAATCATTCAACCTGAATATGGAGATGATATGCACAACTAGGCTTGATACTGATCCTCCTTGTCAATTTTTCTTGAAATCCGGCCGGGGTTCAGTAGAACTAGCCCGAACAATTTTTGGGTATCAAAAACCTTTAAAGAGCCATAACCCCGCCATTTATCTGTAAACCGGAACGCGACGAAGATATGAACAACTAGGCTTGGTGTTGATCATTCCTGCAACATTTCGTTGAAATCCGGCTAGGGGTTCAGGAGAACTAGTGTGTATTAAAACCTTTAAAGTTTGGGAAAGATCCGATCAAACATGAAGGCCCTTTCGTGTTAATGAGGCCAAAATACAGCATATTTCAGAACATCAAGGGCTATAACTCCGGGGTATATGGTCCAATCTGGCTGGTTTTCGAACTAATCCGAGCTTTCATAGATATCAATAATCTGGTAGAGATTGGTAAAGATGGGATGAAAATTGAAGGCCCTATCGTCTTAATGAGACAAAAGTTAACGATGGTCGGACGGACGACGGACGGATGACGGACAATTCGGCATCCCATAAAAAAACTAAAAATTAACCAAGGTTTCTTATGAGAAAAAACAATTAAACCCATGATCCAAGGTTTCTTATGAAAAAAAAGCCTCCAGTGAGATTTGAACCCACGAACCCTGGGGTTAACATTGTATTTTACCAAATATTGAAAAAGGGCCATAACTCCGGTGTTACTGGTTTAATCCGGCTGGTTTTCAAACTCGTCCGAGTTTTTATTAATATCAACAATCTGGCCAAGTTTGGGAAAGATCGAATACAAAATGAAGGCGATAGAGTGTTCACAAGGCTGAAAATGGAATTTTTCAATAATTCAATGGCAAATAACTCTGGTGTTCCTGGTCGGATATAGCTGATTTTCGAACTTGCCCAAGCTTTTATTGATATTAACAATCAGTTAAAGGTTGATAAATGATAATTGAAGGCCTTAACGTCTTATGGAAGCAAAATAAAGTATTTTAACTAAATCAAGGGACATAACTCCGGTGTTACTGGTCCGATCTGGCTGGTTTACGACTTTGCCTATCCTTTATTGATATTAACAATCTGGTAAAGTTTGGTAAAGATCGGATGTAAAATTAAGGCCATATCGTCTTAACGAGGCAAATGTTAACGATGGACGGAAGACGGACATCCCATAAGATCTGCTGGTCTTCTGCCAGTAAAGCTAAAAATGAAGGCCCTATCGAGTTAATGAGGCAAAACATTGCTATTTTAACTAAATCAAGGGCCATAACTCCGCTGTTACTAGACCGATCTGACTAGTTTTCGAACATTTCCGGGCTTTTATTGATATTAACAATCTGGTAAGGTTTGGTAAAGATCGGATGAAAGATGAAGGCTCTATCCTCTTTACGAGGCAAAATATAGCATTTGTTACTAAATCAAGGATCATAACTCCGCTGTTACTGGTCCGATCTGGCTGGTTTACGAATTTTTTTGAGCTTTCATCGATATTAACAATCTGGTAATGTTTGGTATAGGTCGGATGAAAAATGAAGGCCCTATCGTCTTAATGATGCAAAAGTTAACGACGGACGGACGGACGACGGACGACGGACAACTCGGCATCCCATAAACTATGCTGTTCTTTGGCCAGTAAAGCTAAATACTTAACGAGGCTAAATATAGTATTTTTAACTAAATCAAGGGCCATAACTCCGCTGTTACTGGTCCGATCTGGCTGGTTTACGAACTTATCTGAGCTAACGAGGCAAAATATAGCATTTTTAACTAATCAAGGGCCATAACTCCGCTGTAACTTCTCCGATCTGGCTGGTTTTCCAACTTGTTAGAGCTTTAATTAATATTAACAATCTGGTGAAGTTTGGTAAAGATCGGATGAAAAATAAAGGCCTTATCGTCTAGGTTAACGACGGACGGACGACGGACAACTCGGCATCCCATAATCTCTGCTGGCATTCGGCCAGTAGAGCTAAAATTTGATCGTGTTCAAGTGGGGTTGTGGGAGAAGCTTATGTCCCAATATGGTGGATCAGTGAATAAGAATAATTAACGATCAGTAACAACAGAGAAATATGTACATTGCAAAAAGGCATTTTTCGGGTGGCGATGTGTGGGGTTTGTGGGTGTGGGGAGAGATTTTGAGGAGAGCCCATATTTTAATATGGTTGAGGTATGAATAAGAAGTTTAAACAATGTGAAATTACACATTTTATGGGCTATCACAATGTGGTTCCATGGCATGGGAGCCCAGATTTTACAGAAACCAAAATAAGATTGAGCTAGGACAAGACATGTAAGCGATATAGACATACATTACATGCTTTATGTTACTACACACAGAGTACCGTAAACCATGATATTAAAAGTGTATGCTTTATGTTATCACACATAGAGCACCGTTACAATGTGTCACTTTACCAGCTTTTGTTTTGGACGTTTTCGCTTCGTCGAGAGTTTGGGGAAACCTCGGTCGTTTTCCGGATTGATGTATCTTTTGATATTGATGGTTATACTGATATCACTTTATAGTTAAAATTATATAAAGGTATTTTATATGTCGTCATAGTAACCAATTAACGCTAGAGCGGGTCAGTCCAAATTAACCTTCTTTTTTTTCAAATATATAAACTCAAATTTCAAATGCTCATTATTTCATATTAAACGCGCGCACCGCTATGCCAGTACATTTTGCACGTTAGCTGTCGCAATCTCTACCCAGAGTACACTCTCTCCTCATTTGACTCTGTCAAAGTCAAAGGAAGTAGGGCGAACGGTTAGGTCACGTGATTATTCAAAAAAGTTATGACTATGTTTATAATAAACCCTTTTGCGTGATCCGCAAAGATAAAATATAGACCTATATTAAATAATTTCAATTTTTATTTCTATGAGGTAATTTGTTTTAGTAATTTTCTACTATCGAACTTCGATTTGAAATGTTTACATATGCGTTTCGATTGAGGTGACCTAAGTACGTATTATTTTTGTAGTAAAATAGTCCCGATTAAAACTAAATTGTTTTCATGCATTATTTCAAATCTTGCAACATCTAATTTGCAGATATTCTGAAAATTATATTTAAACAAGTTATGAATAAGTTTCAGGCAAACATATTCCAATTTAACAGGTTTTACCAAAATCTTGTAATTTAGTAGTTAGCAGAGATATATGTGAGTGCAAGGAACGATAACTCTGCGTGGAGATCCCGTATCCGTCACCGTATAATTCCATAACAAAACATGTACCAATTAGTAACCGGTTTCGTGAAACAAATGACGTCAATGGAGAATATTAAACTTGATAGTAAAAGGCACTGATATAATATTCTTTTTATCATGTAGATTATCTTCATTTTCTGTATGATATACTGGTTTCATCTATTTAACAGAATTTTTCACTTGTCGAGGACGCCGTTATATTGTTTTATTTTCTTTATGCCATTTTATAGTATGATTAAAAATGTATTAGAAGTCATAGCAGAATTTCCAGATGATCATTGTGTTCTAGCTGGTGATTTTAATGCAATATGTGGTATATTGCAATATATAGTTGAGGATGATACGGTTGAATATATTGTCCATGATGAAAATGTATTATGTTCATGATGTATAGGAACTCAAAAAATCTTATTAATAATGCATCTGGCAACTCTCTCATTGAGTTGTGTAAAACCTTTGATATACATATGCTTAACGGACGATTATATAATGATAAAGAAGGTAATTTTACACACACAGCCAATAATGGTCAGTCTAGTAGATTATGTTAATGCATCTTCAAATCTATTTCCTTATATCTCAGATTTTGATACTGGCGATAGAAGTGGATCTGATCACTTCCTTTGCTGTTTAAATTATCCTTTGAAAACAAAACTATCGGAAATAATAACACCAACATTGAAAATGAAACCTCATCTTTCTTCAAATGATTTAAATGGAAAGATAATAAACAAAGGCCGATTTTGTTAATACATTTAGGATTATTGTTATAGATACGAAAGACGACATTTCAAATATTATACCTAATGATATAGAACAGGCTGTAAATAATATTGCTGAAATGTTTCTTAAGGCAGCGGAGTGTATGCATATTAAAACAGGCACTGTAATCAACAGGATAACTCAACTAGAGTGGTGGGATGCTATATGAGATAACTTGAAACAAGAAAAAATAGGGAAGTCTGTAAATTTATAGATCAGATAGTACCCGGCAAAATTTAGACCTTCATAAAAAGTGTTGAAACAGATTTAAATACATATGTACACAAAAACAAAACGAACAACATGCAAAGTACAGACAACAGCTCGTTGAATCCAGAACGAACACTTTGGAAGACTAAACATATTCAGGTTTAAACAAACACAATCGACAACATGTGTGGTTCGGTAATTTTAAAAACTCGAAAATTCTGACCAAGTAACCAACTTATTACGAGCAAATTAGGTAATAGATACTATTTTAACGACTTGTTCTAAGCAGCAGAACTGCTAAAACATGTGGATGATTTAACATTAGGTAAATCTACAGGACCTAGCGGTGTAGTATGGTGTCAGACCAGTCAGGATGTACTTCCGGGTCGTAGGGTGCTAAAATAGTTCATTGAAAAAATCCAAAGTTTCTAGTTTGCATGTGTTTTTTCCCAAGATTAGTTTTTATTTCAATGTTATATCTAACCTGTTGTTCATGTATTATGTCTGTTGTCATGAAAAGTAAGTATTTTACTGTGTTTGTCAGGATTATTTCTATGGAGAGTATGAGCACAGAGGTTATGTAGAGATGTAACTTTGACCGGTGTTTATTTCAAAATATGCATAGTATGAATGAATGACGTGAAATGTTGAAAAACTGAATCGGTGTTTTATTCCAGATATGGGACCGTTTGCGAGCCAAATGTGTTTAATTCACAGAATTAAAGTGTATTTAAGCGAAAGAATGTTGTGGAACTTGTGACTGATCTCCAAATATAGCCTATTTTGCATTATGTTCAATGGGCTGATTTTCACAGGTCTGACACCCTATCAGAAATGATAAGATATAATAATAATAATAATAATAATAATAATAATAAATGCTTTATTTAATGATGGTAACTCAATCAATTTACAACAATTGTTCTCCCTTGGGGCCATCAAACGAAGAAACATGTAACACGCACACATGGTTATATACATACAATATTATACAATTCTGAAGAGTTTCCTGTTGTAAAAATCAAAAGTCCCTATATATAAATATTTTAAATTTATTTTAAAGTACTTAACCAAATGCAAGCAAATTAAAATTAACTAGAATTACCTACAAGATAGGAATAATATTTCTTTTAAATTCTTTGATATGTTTGGCTTGTCGAATTGAAGGTGCGATCGAGTTCCATATGACAGCACCAGAATAACGAATACTTTGTTTGTATATACTTAGCCTATGTTTGGGGACGATTAGATCAGCATTTGAACAAGTCCTTAATTTATAAGAGGAATGAACCTTTTGAATCAAAGATGTAAGATAGTCTCGAGCAAGACGCATTTGTAAACCTGCACTGCTTTATGAAATTGTATTCGATCATGGACATTTAACCATTTAAGCTCTTTGAATAAGGGTTTTGAAGATGCATCATATGGCTTATTAAGGATGATCCGAGCAGCTTTCTTTCGGATTTTTTGGATTCTATTAATATTGTTTCTAGAGCAATTTCCCCAAATAGTGTCACCATAATCCAAAATTGTTGTATATATGCATTGTAATACATAATTCTTGTTTCAAGTGTGAGAAATTTCTTGATTTTGCACAAAAGATTAGTTTTGTTTGTTAAAGAAGTACAAAGAGTATCAACATGGACGTCCCATGACAGGTTTTTATCAATATATACCCCTAATAATTTTTGACTCTGTACATTTTCTACTGCTGTACTGTGAATATATAATTGTTTTACTTCATTATTAAGTTTAGACAACTTTTGAGATGTACCTATAATCATATATTTTGTTTTCATTTCATTTATTAACATTTTTTTTGCTTAGCCCATTGCTCTGTTTGTTGGAGACTAAGCTGGCTATTTTCTTGTATAATTTCAAGATTAGGACCAGACGTAGACAATGTTACATCATCAACAAATATGTCTGCATTTTCTACATAAAGTGTTAGATCATTGACAAATATGATAAATAGAAGTGGTCCAAGTATTGACCCTTGTGGTACCCCTGTTTTTATAAGATTAGGCGTTGAAAGCTCTGTCGAAATTTGTATATTCTGGTATCGATTTGTAAGGTACGAGTTGGACCATTTTAAAGTGCATTTATCAAAATTATAACTTTTAAGTTTTGCCAACAAAAGTTCATGGTTAACTAGATCAAATGCCTTTTTGAAATCAATAAAAACAAGTTCAGTGACCATTATTCAATTCTTGCAGTAACATATCTGTTAGCTTTGTTAATGCTGTTTGGCAGGAATGAAATTTTCTAAAGCCTGACTGTCCCCTATAAATTAGACCATATATTTCCAGATACTCAATACACTGGTTGGCTATATGTCTTTCTAGTATTTTTGATAATGTGGGGAAAATAGAAATTGGTCTGTAATTACCGGGATCATCAGCATCACCTGATTTATATATAGGAACTGCTCTTGCATTTTTTAATTTTTCTGGGAATACACATGTCATAATACTAATGTTTATAATGTGACATATCGATTTTACAAGAATTGGCGCCGCCGTTTTTAAAATGTAAGGGCCTATGCCGACTAGACCAGTCAACTTTGTAGAATCAAGCTGATTTATGAATTTTAGAACTTCATCCATAGTTATGTTTCTAATAGAAAATTCACTGTTATTTGGCATTTTTTGTCGAACCAAAATCCCTTAGTTTTTTTTAGATTAAGACTTTCATTAGAATCAGAAATATTATTTGAAAGATTTGTGAAAAAATCATTAAATTCATCAGCAATATCTTTCTTAGATGTGACATACCTATTACCAATTTATACTTTGTTTGGGTGTTTTGACTTAGTTTTCCCTGATTTAAGTTCATTTATACCTCCACATGGTCCCAGAGTTTTTGTTATCTTCTATGGCTTTTGTGTAGTAATCCTTTATAGCTTGATCAATGAAAATATTTGTTTTATTTCTCCAATGTTTATACTGGACAAAATATTTTGTCTTATTATAGAAATCTCTTTTATTCCTTGATTCTTTTATTTCAGGAATCAACCAACTTGGAAGTGTGTTGCTTTTTATTCGTTTAGTTTTTATAGGTGCACGTTTATCTAGTACATTAAGAATAGCATCATTCCACGAGCTTATGGCAGAGTTTACATCTGTCGTACTTTCTATATTGATAAGATCAAACGTTTCATTTAAACTATTATTGAAATGCATTGTATCAAATTTCTTAAAATCTCTGTAAGTTATTTCTGTATGTGTAAAACCTGATTTAATAAAGGGTGCATGTATTGTTGCGCAGACTGGGTAGAGGTCACTTGCACTATATATTGGAATATTTGTTTCACATAATTATATTATGTGGTTTATTTGAGTAAATATGTCTATAAGGGTAGAAGAGTTTGTATTAACCCTTGTTGGAGATTGTATTAATTGAGTAAAATTGTGTGTATCAAGACAATCTAACCACTTTTAGGTGAATCTTTTAGGAAGTTATAATTTGTATCACCCATAATGATGATTTCGTTTTCATCATGACCTAAAGCTTTTTGGATTTCCTGCTCAAAATCATCAACCCATTGTATAAGTGAGCTAGGAGGTCTATATACGGAGCAAATAATAATTGGTTTAGACTTCGGCAGTATTATTTCCAACCATATGCTTTCTATCTTCCCAAGTCTATCTTGTCTACGCTTATAATGTACATTTTCGTTTATATACACTAAAATCCCACCACCCATTTCTTTATGATTTTGACTTCTATCCCTTCTTTCAAATTTAAAACCATCTAAATTTAATTTACTGTCTTCTTCATTCTGAAGCCATGTTTCACATATACCAAACATATTTATATTTGCCTTTTGAGTTATTAATAACTTAAGGTCTTCAAATGTAGGTTTATTAACAAGAAGTTGCCCTATATTAATATTTGCAATTTTGAGTCCCTTTTTTGTTAACCCCAAACTCACACATTCATCATTATGCTTCGATTTTGTTTCAAAGTTACTTAAAACATTTGCTTTGTTAGTGGAAATATAAATAGTTTTACTAGCTGCATTATTGAGATATGAAGTAGTAGTGGTCTCAAGAAGAATATCAGATGACTTACAATTTGTATTACTAGCAGTATTACTAGCCGCATCACTAAGATATGACGTAATAGTGTCCTCAAAAGGAATATCAGTTGGCATACAATTTGTACATAGATAAGAATGACATTCCGAACAAATACTAGTTAATACATTATATACATTATAAGAACAAAAGTGTTTGTCAATGAGTATTTACATGGTGAATGGCGTCTTCTTCTTTGCCGCTTTCCTAACTTGTAGCATGTGGACACTTCCTTTGATTATGTCCATATCCATGACATCCATGACATCTTATTGGTTTGCCATGTGTACAGTGGTCCGTTTTGTGGTTTCGTTCGCCACAATTATGACAGTCATCCATTTTGGTTTAAAAATGGGCTTAATTGAATTGATATTTTGCTG
>JAWPHD010012613.1:0-74575 GCA_037043455.1 Cyrtodaria siliqua
AATGCATTAGGTGCGTGTTGACGTATATTTTAGACTTTAAGAAGGGCAAAGATAACTAAACAAATATATATGAAAATAATATTTTCTGGTTACTACGCTGCCTATACAGCCCCCCTTCACCCCTCCCCACCCCCCTCACACCCATCCCGATTTTTATTGCATTTTTTGAATTTTGAATTTTGAATTTTTCTGAAAATTAGGCGTAGGCCCGGGCCTACAGGGCCTATGCAGAGCTACGCCAATGCAAGTGTGTCTAATATCAGAGGGCCATGTTGGTATATAAGCATATAAGGAGATTTGGGCATTTATACATGTAGTCTCGCATATCTTCTTAGCTACTAGAAATATGTCAAACACATTTGGTGTGTTTATATTGTGGGGTATATATATCAGTGTAAGTATGTTACCCAGCTATAATTAATAGTGTATTGTGTGCATGTTCTTTTCCTGTTTCAATTCTGTAATAATGCATTTTCATTTACATATACATGTATAGATAGTCGTTAGAATTTGACTTGTGTTAATTGTAGTTTGCAGTTGTCTATGTTTAAGGTTTTATTTGCAAATATGCAGCGGTAATTAATATTAAGACGCAGTGCTTCTTACAAATAGTTTAACTCTGAACGGTCATTCTCTGAGTTTCTCACCAGGCTTATATATCAAGTGGTCAGCCAAAAAGTGATATTAATAGAAAGATATGTATACTTTAAGAACTTCAAGGTAACCACACATTAATCAATTGACCATTCCCTGTCTGAATACAGGAAGCTGCCGAACCCCCTGGTAGCACTCTTTGTCATATCTCTGAGAATTTCTACGGACCTAATCAATCATAGTCAATTTAGTTCCGCCGAAATATACTGGTCAGTATTTAAATATATGCAAGGGTTACAGGTCAGCAAATAGCCTGGACAGATTTTCATTGGTCAACGTGTCCACTTCACCTTGACAACCACTCTGAGAAATAATCACATAAAATGGCATGTAGCTACCTAAAGATCACTTGCTCCCTTATATTTCAACGTGATACATTAAAAGAAAGTTGATCTACATTCTGAATTGATTGTTTTCTCAGGTAAGAAACTTTATTATTTTAACATGAATATTTATGCACATTATCACAATTTACTATGTCTAGTTCTATTTGGAATAATGCATTGTTTCATGTGCAATTCATGATTGTGCGTTTGTCATAACCAAAATGAAGTATTCAACTTCGGTTCAATAATTCTAAGAATAAACTAGAAATAAACTTATTGCAAGTTTAACTTAAGGTCACGGTCATTGTCCGTACTACTTCTCAATTTCAATAATATTGTTTATCTACATCTGTATGTAATGTAAATCGTTGCAGGCATATAACAAGTCGGTGAATAACCTATGTTCAGACTGATAGGTATAAGAATATTGTTCATACAGACATACTTGTATTCTAAGGGATTGATTCATAAATATATCGATTGATTCATAAATATTTTGTACATGTAAACATTGTTCTTCTATTAATGCGATTTGTGTATTCATGTTTACATGATAGAGTCAGGAACTATTATATTTGTTAACCTAAGTATTTAACGAGTTTACTTTATTCGCATACACTTACTTTTATTATTCTGAGCAAATTAGGAATAATATATTTGTATGTGTATATTTAATAGTACATACTATTATGCACATGTTAACCCTTATTGTATTGTAACAATAAGGACTTGCTCCCTTATACCTCAACGTGATACATTAAAAGAAAGTTGATCTACATTCTGAATTGATTGTTTTCTCAGGCCCCACAGAAGTGACAAACCCCGAGTACCTAAGCCAAGCGAGTATACCCCAAACATTAACACGGTCACAAGTATTACAAGTATGATGGCAATGTTTGTAAGTAAGCATATTATGACTTGTGGGGTCTTTATTTTTTCTGTAGTCTTGTATACCGTCTTAGCTATCAAACATTTCTGGAATATTTATCGAACACATGCGGTGCGTTAGGGTTGCCAAGGAACTATCTAGTACGGCCATTACAAGTATGTTTCTAATATCAGATGGTCATTTTGGTATAATCATAGTTTGAGTTGTGGCCTATACATATAATATATATAGCTCTGTTGACCGTCCTAGATACCAGAAGTTATTATGGAATCTTAATTCAAACACAGTTTTTGTGTTTATTGAATGGAATGTTTTCTGTGAAAGCTAAAAGTCCTTTCCGACTTTTACATCTACGTTTATGTGGTGGGGTGTATTATAACCATAGCGTTTATGTGGTGGGGGTTGTATTATAACCATAGCGTTTATGTGGTGGGGTGTATTATAACCATAGCGTTTATGTGGTGGGGTGTATTATAACCATAGCGTTTATGTGGTGGGGTGTATTATAACCATAGCGTTTATGTGGTGGGGTGTATTATAACCATAGCGATTTATATGGTGGGGTGTATTATAACCATAGCGTTTATGTGGTGGGGTGTATTATAACCATAGCGTTTATATGGTGGGGTGTATTATAACCATAGCGTTTATGTGGTGGGGTGTATTATAACCATAGCGTTTATGTGGTGGGGTGTATTATAACCATAGCGTTTATATGGTGGGGGTGTATTATAACCATAGCGTTTATGTGGTGGGGTGTATTATAACCATAGCGTTTATGTGGTGGGTTGTATTATAACCATAGCGTTTATATGGTGTGGGGTGTATTATAACCATAGCGTTTATGTGGTGGGGTGTATTATAACCATAGCGTTTATGTGGTGGGTGCATTATAACCATAGGTGTTGGTAAGAGTATTACAAGTATGTATAATATCGGAGGCTCATGTGGTATATAAGCATATTAGGAGTTTGGGGACCTTTATACATGTAGTCTCGTATCTAATAAAGTATGGCAAAGTTTGGTATATAAGCATAATTTTACTTGTGGGGCCTATACTTTTATATAGTCCTGTATACCGTCTTAGCAACAGAAAATAAGCTGTTCGTAAATTTATTTCCCATCAAACCGATGACCTTTAGTACTTCTGGAATATATGGTGCGTTCGAGTTGTCAAAGTATCTGCTAGTCCAACCATTACAAGTATGTTTGTAATATCAGTTGGTCATTTCGGTATAATCATATTTTGAGTTGTAGGCCTATATGCCTATATATATTATATATAACTCTGTCGACCGTTATAGATACCAGAAGTTATTCTGGAGTCATCATCATACATTTTTATTGTGTTTGCTGTATGGGCTGTGTGTCAGTGAAAACTATTACACGTGTGCCTTATGTTGTGGGGGTATATATACCAGTCATAACTACCAAAAATACTTCGGCGGCTTTATCAAACACACGTGGTGTGTTTATGTTGTTGGTGTATATCATAGGTACCAGTCAGTACATTACACGTGTGCCTTATGTTGTGGGGGTATATATACCAGTCATAAATACCAAAACTACTTCGGTGGCTTTATCAAACACACGCGGTGTGTTTATGTTGTGGGTGTATATCCTAGGTACTTGTCAATATATTACACGTGTGTCCGTTATGTTGTTATAAAATAATATTTTGAGCTGAGGGGCCTATAAATCATATAATATATAGTCCAATATACCTCATAAGCTACCAAAAACACTTGGTGTCAAGCCGTTACAAGTGTGTCTAATATCAGAGGGGTATTTACGCATATTAGGAGTTATGGAACCTGTATAAATCAAACACACTTTGTGTGTTTCTGTTGTGGGTGTTTGTATACCAGTCAAGGCATTGCAAGTGTATCTAATATATGATGGAAATATTGGTATATTGTACCATAGCTCTAATCTGTTTCCTTTGTTCCTGCTGATGATAAAATTTTCATAAATGTCAAGGCCTAAGTGCAATAACTGCCGGTATATTTCAGCCGTGCAATAATTGACAGATTTGGCAGTTATACCACGGTATACCCAAATACCTTTTGTTGCACATGCATAGTTGGATACATGGCTAAGGTACAAAACATTTATAGCATATTTTTCTCGTATATGCGATTATACTGCACGCTCGGGGCTTTGGCCCTCGAGAAGCAGTATAAATCGCATAAACTCGAAACTAATGCTATAAATATTACTAAGCGTATTTTGAGTTGTGGGTCATGTTTGGTCTTGTATTCTTCTTAGCTAACAGAAAATGCTCTCGAGTCTTTAAGAAAAACATGTTGAGGGGTGTATATGCGCCTAATTGACGATACGATACCTATACTGTTCAACCATAGCGAATATTTTATCGGTGCATATTATTCCAACTGCACATGTTGCTTAACACTGGTATGTTTATTGGACATCAACGACACCGATCACCAAAACGCCACCGTTAGTCTTTGTTTCAAAAGAATTTTTTAAAACGTGCACGAACCTACTCGAATCTTCATTTTATACATGAAAATGCTTTGGTTTTAGCATTATTTCATTTTGCCTCGCCCCACCGCCCACACCACCCTCAAAATAACTTCCGATTAAACATTCTACTCTAGAGCACACGGAGTCTTCTCACCCCCCAACCATCCTCAAAATAACTTGCGATTAAACATCCTACTCTAGAGCACGCGGAGTCTTCTACGTTTTTTTTTATAACTGAACTTAATGTAAGTAGCTTATGGAGAATGAGTTCTGTTTGAAGCTGTTCGTATATTTATTTCCCATCAAACCAATGGCCTTAAGTACTTCTCTGTAAACCCAGGGTCTTATAGAAAGACGCTGCACGGTAACCCCAAAACCATACACAAATAAGTAAAAGTTTAATCAAAGCGTTATTGAAAGTTAATTCGTGAAAACTGTGACACATTATCTCATATTATTATGTTTGTGCCTGAAACTGACTCAACAACTTGATATTAAATAATCAAATGTATTTAACGTATACCATCCTTAAAGTGTTGATGTCTTAATTGATAAAATAGAGGACACGGAACAGGATATTCATTTTCAATCTATTTTCATAGCAATACATGCATTTTTCGGCTCTCTTATTTATATTTTGTTGTAGCATGGTCGCTGAGATTTCCGTTGTAACTGCACAGTTGTAAATCATTTAACTGAGACCTGTTAGAATGAATGGTGTACTTTAACTACCAGTTATCTGAAATTAGAGCATGGACATGTTACAAAACAAACAGAGTATAGTTTCATCTCGTTGGTTCATTTCAACACCTCGATGGGCTACGCCCATCTCGATGTTTAGAACAACCAATTCTTTAAGATCAAACTCTATTACTTATCTTCCATTTTCTAATGCCAATCTGAGCATGGTCGCTGACATTTCCTTTGTATTTGCACAGTTGCAAATTATTTAATTGAGAAAAAAAAAACTGTCAGAATGACTGGTGAAATCCCAATTATCGGAAGCTAGACTATTGCAAACAGAGGAAATTGTACGTAATAGATAGAGTATGGTCTCATCGAGTTGTTTGAACATCGTGGAGTTTACAGCGACCTACGAGATGAGACCATACTCTATTTCTTATGTAGCTTGTCACCTTCTTCCGTCATTATACCACAGTCAACGCATAAAAGAGATATCCCATGGCTCCTTTACACACATTTTGTGAAATCACGTATTACATGTATCGCAATGTACCAAAAATTATCATCTTCGTGTTCTGAATAGTTGCAAACACAGTAGGTTGTTTATCTCCTTATCTTTTGTTATGTTACTAATAGTTTTATTTGTTTGTTAAATGGAAAGCATTAATATTTTCGATTTCTAAGTACTGCAATAAATATATTGTTTTACGAATCAGGTTTGCCTTTATCGAACAGTGATCTTTATGGGTAAAAAGCTGAAGTTTCTGGTTCCATAGAATGATTCACAAATATCTTCATTTCTACTTCATTAAACCAACTACTTCGGGATAGAGCAATTAGGCTCGTCTCTAATATTTAGCGACACGGTTATTTACCAACATGTTGTGCGAGTCATGCGCGTTCCCACAGTTCAAGAGTTTGTTTGAGCCAATCGTGAACGCTCGGCCAATCCCGTCATTCTTCGGGATCTCGCCTCGTGTGTATCACGGCGCTTCGGTATGTTCAAAATCTTAACATTCTGTTAGCCGGAAGGCAACGGCACAGCAAATAGTGCACTGTTGCTAAGCTGTTGCTACATAAACATTATGGCCGCTTGCCACATGTGTTGATGTATGATTTGCGTTGCATGTTTGTTATTTACAATACAGGTGAAGGTTTTATCACTACTTTCACGTAAATAAACTATAGATGGAGCAATCGGCTAAATGATATTGCAAAATATTGAAGATAACTTTGATTTTGAATGTAAATTCGTTTTGGCGGGAATCTGACGCGTGTCACGCTAATATGACGTAACCAATATGGAAACCTGCGTAATACATTCGAGTCATGCTGCGAAGCAGTGTACGAGATGTTGCGAATGTGTTTGAGCCAGATACATAATCTAGTATACCTGGGTGGACACACATACCAGGAGCACGACCTAGTGCGTTCCCCGAGAGCGAACGCGAGATCTGGCTTCTTATATATACGTTCTATTCGGTAGAACATATTCTTGGTTGCAGGTTTTATACAGTTTCTAAACGGCAGCCAAGGTTCTTAGTTAATGTTTTAAAATGTAGACCAGGTTGTTAGGTACAGAACACGGTTTTTATTAACAGGTTTTAGACATTAGACAATATTAATAGAATTAATGAATGAATGGTGTTGTAAGGCACGCCGACACATAAATAGGTCATATTGTGCGCAAAAACTGATAAAAGATGAAGAAATGAAGTAGGAATTAAAAAATAAAGTAAAGATATAAAGATAAAACTATTTACAAATAAGTGATGATATGGTAGTAATATAAACTATATATGTAAATCAACAAATGTCCGTCAACGGGTATATGAATAAGTAAATATATATAAGAACATATTATAATGATTTATATAGTCTGATTTCTTTCAGGAAATCTAAAACAAGACTAAAATCTATAGTTTCAAATAACTCTTTTATAGCATTAACAGTGTAGTACCTTTGACGCATAGGATCAAAGTCTACACATTCCAACAATATGTGTTTGACCGTTAACGGTGCCAAGCAGGGTATACATTCTGATAATTGCTCACCTTGTAATAAATATGAATGAGTATAACGTGTATGCCCTATCCTGCACCGGGCTAGGATAATTTCTTCTCGACGAATGGGTCTACTAGAAGAACGCCATTCTACGAGTAACGGTTTAATTAAATGGAATGTATTGTTAACTGACACATCCCAAGCGGCTTGCCAAGAGTTACGAATATATTTGTTAATACAAATTTTAAAATCAGTATAAGGTAATTTGGCATTAGATATATGTGAACCTAATGCTGCTTTAGCTGCACTATTAGCTCATTCATTACCACGTATTCCTACATGGTTTGGGTCAGCAGAAAATAATAACATTATCAACCATAAGAGAATTGTACTTTTCTAAAAGTTGAAGCACAACTGGGTTATTATGTTTTATATTACCCAGGACTTGAAGAGATGAAAGGGAATCAGAAAATATTACAAAATAGTCATCATCAGATTCCTGAATATAGTTTAAGGCAAGCTAAAGGCAAGTTCAATTGCAAGTTCGATTGCCTTAAGTTCAGCTGAAAATATAGCGGCCTTGTCAGACAGGCGGCTCTTTATGCTGTGTTTGTGAACAACAGCTACTGCAGCTACCTTATCTCCATTTTAGAACCATATGGGTATATATGTTGAAAGTTACTGTATTTCGATTTAATTCCATTAAATTTGCTTTGAAAGACAGTAGGGTCTGTACTGGATTTGTTACTATTACAAAGATCAAAAATAATTGTTGGTGTCTCCAAAGTCGACGGTGGAATTTGTGGTACTTTGTACTTGGCAATCAAATTTAGGTCGATGTCAGTGTTTCTTAATTTTGATTTAATACGAAGACCAAATCGTCGAATGGCCTTCGATTTTCGATCAAAAAGAGGTTCATAACTAGGATTAAAAACAATCACCAACACTTCACGAAAAATCCACCAAGAGCGGTGAATTGCATATTGTTAAATCAATGGAAGAATTAGAGCCTGTAGCTGGATATAAATAAGTGTGTGATTTGTTATCATTAAAAAGACATACATTGTTTTTGGCTAAGAAATCCTCAACTTTCTTGCCTTTATCGTTTATATCTGTACAATCCCAAATGTAGTTTTGTGCATTAAATTCACCCAAGATCATAAAATGAGATGTGCAACTACGTTATTTAGATCTTTAAGGTCTAGTGAAGAACTGGGCGGTAAATATAAGGAGCATATTGTTATAACCCTGTGAATCGTATCACTGAATGCAACAAACGGTGCCGAAACGTCTAGGGGCCGAAACGTCTAGGTCCGAAATGGTTTGGTGCCGAAACGTCTAGGTGCCGAAACGGTTTGGTGCCGAAACGTCCTGAAATCAATGCAACAGCTTGCAAACCATTTTTCAACGCAACACTTCTATGAGGAATGTTTCGATTCACAAGAAGCTTTATCACCTGTATCACAAATATAGTTATACAATAAATTGTTTTTAAAAGATATCTGATCACTAGTCTTCAAGAAAGTTTCTTGAAGACAAAATGCAATAGGGTTATGTTTATTTAAAAGTAAACTGATTTCATCATAATTAGATTTTAAACCTCGGCAGTTCCATTGAATGACCTTATTTGATTTTGATGTCGCTATGGCGGAAGTACGAGTTTACGGCCTTTGAGATTGGCAGACCTTGGAGACTTTGGAGACTTTGGGAGTTCCAGCTGTGCTGGATCATCAACCTCTATGTCCAAGTCTCAAAATCTGTTTTGTACAATCAGATCATCAGATCCGTTTGGCTGCTTCCCTAACCCGGGAGTTTTCTTTCTTCTTGCTGTCACGTCCGTGGCAGCAGTTCTGCTTGGTGACGGATTTGACGAACTTTTGGAAGAGTTCGTCGGGTTTGCCAAGTCGGTAACCCTGTCTTCACCACCCTTTCTGTTGTTTTTTGTTCCATGGTTCCATGTAGTTTTGTTTAGTTTTGTTTAGTTTTATTTACACTGTCTTGTCTATTTGGGCGCTGAAGACAGGATTATAGCTAGGATTGTGCGCATATAAAATCGATTCAAGCTAACCAGTAGGCCTTATTGCCTACTGACCATTCCAAGTCGGTAACCCTGTCTTCACCACCCTTTCTGTTGTTTTTTGTCTCTTTCATTGTAGTTTCTAGTCCTTGTTTGCAGTACAGTGCGGACCTACGATGCCATTGCGTTCGGACGCTTTGGTTTCTATAGGACCCTATATATCATTTTGGTGGACTCTTGGTTGCACAAGAGTCCGTCGATTTCGAAATAGATGAAGTAGCTGTAGGAGTTGTTGAGGATATAGTTGAAGAAAGTTTAGGCTTGGAAACCACAAGAGGCTTGGGAGCTACAGGAGGCTTATTTAAGAGGACCACCGTTTGTGAGCTGAAGATGTTTTAGAGGAATTCTCAACAGAGAGTGGAATAAAAGTAAAGTTGTTGGAGTCTATTGGCCAGGTCAACACGGTGTGCGCCGCTATTGACATAGTAGCTGGTTTCTCAACCCTTCTCGCATCGGCATATGATTCGTCAGATGGATTGGGCGGAGTAAGACTCTCAACAAGTTTCCTAGCTTCAGGAAAAGAAAGGTTCTTTTCAATCTTAACCTTCTCGTGCCTCCACTTCGGACAATCCCTAAAGAAAACCCCGCGAGACCCCTCGCAGTTAACGCAAGAGGCTGGATTTTTGCAATTCGCGAAGTCGCTATGGCCCTCCTGGCCGCAAAAAGGCACAGGCAGGAGCAGCTCGCTTGATTATTTCTCTATGGTGACCAAAGAGTTGACAGTTAAAACATCGAAGAGGGTTTGGAATAAAGGGGTCAACTGGTAGAATGATATATCCAGTCTTGATGGTCTTTGGAAGATTAGGTGTGCTGAAAGTAAGCACAAAGGTATTGATAGGATTGGGTTTGCCTCCTCGCCTCGTACTGATATGCGTTACCTCGGCCACACCTTGAGAATTATGATTATGAGTCATTTCTTCAAGAGTTCAGTGCTCCAATTGCCTTGAGCGTACTGCACCCTTTGAAGAATTGAGAGAAATGTGAGGAATAACCTCAACACGGATGTTTACGAAATTTTGAATTTTAAATAAATTGTCAGAGTGTGATATTTTGGCACATTCAACAAGAAGTTTTTCATTATTGAGATTTTTAATACTCATTGGCTCACCGGCGATTCCAAGTAAAGCCTTGGAGATGGCAGACTCTTCTCTAAATCGTTTAAAACCAGTAGTAGTTTTTTGTGCGTGTTTGGGTCCCATAATTGGGAATTGTTATTCATTCTCCACGCTTTTCACCCACCTCGGAGTCCAACAAGGGGACATTTGCTGTGTCAACTATATCCTCAACAACTCCTACACTAAAAAGTTAAGAGCCGCACTAAAAGTGGCATGAGTATAGCCATATAGCGTTCAGAAATAAATGATTAGCCCTTGCGCCACCGCCATAAAGGATCTTTTCTACATTATGTTTAAAGAGGACACACTAAAATGGGAGTAAGATATCAAACGAAAGGGACTGAGAGATATGTGAATTAAACAAGAAGTTTGGATCCCATATAGCTGGTGACAAACTGATTGATCAGATCGGGTAAATCTGACCCCGTCCCTTCTCCAACTACACGGGTCGCCACCCACGGTCAACAGGTGGGTTATTTTTCGTGTGTGTGTGGTGTGTGTGTGTGGGGGGGTGGGGGGGGGGGGGTGGGTGGTGGGGGAGGGTGAAAGGTAGACAAAGTTCTTAGGTACTGTTTCTATACCGCAGACACGTTTCTTATATATAGGTTCGAAACAATAGGCAAGGTTAATGTGAACAGTTGTATTTTTGTGCTGTGTACTTCTAGCATGTCGTGCTACAAAGGTGAATATTTAATCAATATGTAACGCATGTCAAGGAGTTAACCAGAACGATTCAAAATGTTTGGTAGGAAGAACTAATGGTAACAATTGAGAAGAAAGTGTCTCGTAAGTAAAAACGGTCGTGGCATTTTTACGTCTTCGTGACAACATTTTTTTATTTATTTTTTCAATATTGTTTTAACACACGTGACTTGATCTCTTATTATGTTAAACTTTGTTCCCAGTTCCTACCCAGATATTATGCTATTTTCTCTCGGCAGCTATTTTACGATTGCGTAAAACCTTGCTTGTTATTATTATTAGTATTAATGTCCTACCGACCGATAATAAAGTGGCAATTTACACGGAGGTGTGTACGCAGCTTTCAAATGACTATGTAAACGGCTGCGGTGTATGTAACTTTCAAACTTCTACATACACGGTGGCCATATACAATTATGTACATGCCATAAACAGTGTTATCTATTAGGTTCACCCAATTCCTTTCCCATACAATCGCGAAGTTAATTATAATTTACATATAAATTATCCTGAATAGGGAAGATCGGTTAAAAGTGACGCATAACTTGTCCATATTTGTTAAAACCAGCAAGGCACAATAGTTCAGTCGCTAACGCCGTCGTGCTATGACACTGCATGTCGGTGATCCAATCCCCGCTCGAGACAAGTTTAATATTTAAAAGCCGTCTGTCAGAGAGGAAGAGAGGATACAGATGCATTTTGTTTATCATTTATTTTTTTAAAATATGTACACAAGCTGTTTTCAGGAGTGCGTGGAAGATATGATATATAATACATGCTACCTATTTACAATCATAGTCAAAAATGTATCAGTTTTGATGTGACATATTGACGCTGGCTTATCCAGATGTCAAGAATTCGATACCCAAACATGTATGTACAACCTCGTCAGTCTTTCGGAGCACACGTAAACAAGCGCATCTCAAACATATACACACCCAGCACATACGTCACACTCATATCGTGTACACCGATACTACACACACATGCTAAATATTCTCAGTTGCAAAAGAAAACACTTTGAACATTTTACTTCACACCCTGTCCTCTTTATCAAACGACAGTCCCTTAATGATTTAACCTATTGTAAAACAAATTACGACATGATTATTGACAATGGAATGATAAAAACTTTGGTACCAAACATGGCATATTCATTTTGGAATTTGTCAATTTAATTCTAAAAAAACTTTGTACAATTAAATCTAAACAAAACTCAGTGTACACTTTCTTTTGCAACTGTGTATATATGCAAATACCAGGTGCTCGATATATAGGAGTATTGACAGATATAGTATACTGACGCCTTATCATATGATCATAGTTACTTCCCTTTGATACGCATACGACATTTGCAGTCTAAAGTTATGAAAGAAAGAAGCGGACATTCTAAGCGTTAATTTGAGGTAGTTTCTGGATTATACGTAATTATAACAGTTACTACCAGTCTGAAATTTAACCGATTGTTTATTTGTCATAACAATATTAGATATACCCTTGTCAATGTTTGCAAGTGTATTATTCCTTTCTGTATTTTCAGACCGTGTTCATTGTTTTCAAATAAAGATCAACAAATAGACCACGTTCTTATTTATGAACACGGTCTCAGCAGCGAGTAATCGAGAATGCCAGCCGTTCCATGTCCAATTCCTGGATGCGAATTCACAACAGATGACCTCGATGCAGCAATCGTTGCAGCCCTGATCACGGGACACTCAAGGAATCATGCCGCGCCTGCCCCGACACATACCGCAAGAGCAAAAAAAGTCAAAAGACCATCAATTCGCGCTGCAGGCACAAGTGAAGAATGATCTTACTTCATGTCACGGTGGTCGGACTATGTTGGCGCTACGAAGATCGATGGCCGCGATAAGGTCATACAACTGCTTGAATGCTGCGATGAACCACTACGCAAAGACCTCACCCGGACAGCAAGCGGTGGCCTCGCGGACAAAGTTGAAGCAGATGTACTAGCTGCCATACGTAAACTTGCCGTACGCGAAGAAAACACAATGGTTGCAAGAGTAACATTACATAAAATGCGCCAGGATCGTGATGAGACCATAAGATGTTTCGGTGCGCGGGTTCGTGGACAAGCGGACATATGTAAATGTGTAGTTAAGTGCCCTGGATGCAGTGGAAACGTTAACTACACAGAACAAATAATGCGTGATGTGTTAACTAGAGGCATCGCAGATCCGGAAATTCAGATGGAACTGTTAGGCAACAGAAATCAAGTCATGACACTCGAAGAGATGTTTCAGTTCATTGAGGCGAAAGAGGCAGGAAAGAGATCTGCATCCAGACTTCTTGACACCCATGCTGTGGAAATTGCAAGCAGTTCCTATAGAAAGAACAAGAGTAATAATCTGAAAGACAAAGCAGAAACTTGTGGTTATTGTGGTAAAAGAGGCCACGGCACAAGTGCACCAGCTGGCGTTCGCCGCAATGAATGCCCAGCTTACGGCCACCTTTGTGGACTTTGCAAAAAACAAAACCACTTGGAACATGTTTGTCGTAGCAGGAACAAACCAAAAGCCAAGAACACCAACACATTGTCTGAAAGTGCCGCTACATTTGATGCGTTATGCTTTATCTCTGATGTGGTTAAAACATTTGATGATTCATGTATGATAAGTGAACACAGCTATGATCGTTCACTACGCATTGACCATCATATTTACGATCAGCTCTCGGACACTTGGGTCAAGCAGAGATCTAAATCCCAACCTTTTATTGATGTTATAGCTAGTGTCTTACCTGAGGACTACACGGCTCTCGGTTTTCATTTGAACACTAAGAGCCGTCAAATTTCAGCGGTCCTACCTGACATGGCCGATACTGGGTGCCAAAGCTGTCTCGCAGGGCTCAAGGTCATACGTCGCTTAGGTCTCAAAGAATCATCTGACCTCATTCCTGTAACCATGCAGATGCACACAGCCACCAATCTTGGCATCAACATTCTTGGCGCTACGGTTCTTCGCTTGAGTGCTCAGAATAAAACGGGGGCTGGGACCGCTGAAACTAGGCAAATGACGTATGTCACAGATGCTTCAGATAAACTATTCCTCAGTAAGGGGGCATGCACTGACTTGGGCATCATTCCCGACAACTTCCCCACAGTAGGGTCCGCCGTGATAGGGTCCGAATCTGCCCAGGCGCCTGACTGTAACTCATCCATTCCAGAACACTCAGAGTTATGTAACTGCCCTAGACACCAACCCCCCCCCCTCTCCTTCCCCAGTTAACATGCCACTCCCAGGGACGGAAGAAAACCTCCCACGTTTAAAGGCCTTCTTACTAGACTATTACAAATCTAGTACTTTCAATACCTGTGAGCACCAGCCCCTACCTTTAATGGATCCACAACTCATGAAATTAATGGTCGATCCAAGTGCTGTACCAGTGGCCCACCACACACCAATCCCTGTACCCATTCATTGGCGGGATAAGGTAAAAGCTGGATTAGACCAGGACGTATGCCTAGGCGTCATTGAACCAGTCCCAATTGGTGAACCAGTCACGTGGTGCCATAGGATGGACGTGAGACGCACCAGGCGCTCAACGTTCACGCAGCACGTGAGACGCACCACACACTCTCCCCTTTTCACCAAGCGCGCTCCATCCCCCAAGGTAAAGAGAAAACCGTCTTTGATGCCTGGAATGGCTATCATAGCGTACCCATTCGACAGGAGGACAGGCACCTCACTACCTTCATTACGCCTTGGGGACGCTACCGTTACAAAACAACCCCGCAAGGATACATAGCTTCTGGCGACGGATACACTCGACGATACGACGAGCTTATTTCAGACGTCCCCAATAAAACCAAATGCGTAGACGACGTTCTGTTGTGGTCTGACTCTATCGAGGAAAGTTTCTTTCAGGCAGTAAAATGGCTTGACCTGTGCGGCCGCAATGGCATCACCTTAAATCCACAGAAATTTGTGTTTGCGGCAGACACGGTTGAGTTTGCTGGGTTTGAGATAACCCCCGATACGGTCCGCCCTTGTCGCAGATACCTTCATGCGATATTAGACTTCCCAACTCCAAAGAACATCACGGATGTTCGCTCTTGGTTTGGCCTGGTCAACCAGGTTGCATATGCATTTAGCATGACTGAGAAGATGCTCCCTTTCCGTCGATTACTGAAACAAAACACACCCTTCCAATGGAACAATGAACTAGACATTTTGTTCGAAGATTCGAAACATGTCATTGCACGTGAAATTGAGAAGGGAGTGCAAATCTTTGACTCAAACAAACCTACATGTCTGGCAACAGATTAGTCCAAAGATGGTATCGGCTTCTGGCTATTACAGAAACATTGCTCCTGTGCTAAATCGGAACCGTTTTGTTGCAAAGATGGATGGAAGGTTACACTCGTAGGTAGCCGCTTTACCCACGCCGCTGAATCCCGGTATGCTGCCATCGAAGGCGAGGCGTTGGCCGTAGTTGACGCCCTTGATAAGGCCAGGTATTTCGTTCTGGGTTGCACTGATCTGGTGGTTGCAGTTGATCATAAACCACTCCTGAAACTCTTTGGAGACAGGTCGTTTGAGAATATCTCCAACTCACGGCTACGGAATCTTAAAGAGAAAACTCTCAGGTACAGATTCCGCATGGTCCACATTCCAGGTGCTAAACACCGGGCCACGGATAGCATATCTCGTCATCCTACTGTGACCCTGAAAAGCTACTATTGACAGACGACATAGCCCAGATACAGACCTCCTTGGCTACACTTACACATTGTCCCTTCATTTTGAACGGACTCCGTTTCCCAGCTTCTGAGACTCCCATTGAAGATCCATCCTTCGTTTCAGCAGTGGCTTCCTTGAACTCTCTAAACCTCAAATCTGTAACCTGGGACAGAGTTCGAACAGCTACATCCGGTGATGATAATATGCAAGCCCTTCTACAACTTATTGAGTCTGGCCTGCCAGACACTCGAAATGGGTTTCCTATGGTATTACAGGAATATTTTCAGTTCCGAGACAGTCTTCACACTGCTGATGGTGTTATCCTATGCAAGGACCGTATAGTAATTCCACCTTCACTTAGACAAGAAGTTCTGGCCTCCCTTCATTCCGCCCATCAAGGGGTTACAGCGATGACTTCGCGAGCAGAATCTTCGGTGTTTTGGCCAGGAATAACGCCTGCCATTTCCGCCCTACGGGCTTCGTGCCAGCATTGCAACCGTATTGCCCCGTCTAATCCTAGTGCACCGCCCACGCCACTAGCGAACACAGAATACCCATTCCAATGTGTATGTGCTGACTATTTCTCTTACAAAGGCTGCAACTATTTGGTGGTGGTAGACCGTTACTCAAACTGGCCAATTGTTGAACGGGCCCATGGAGGTGAACAGGGCTTAATAGAGTGCCTGCGCCGCATATTCGTGACCTTCGGTATCCCCGACGAGCTATCCTCAGACGGTGGTCATGAATTCACATCTGTTGCCTTAAGGACTGGGAAGTTCACCATCGTCTATCATCAGTTGCCTTTCCCCACAGCAACTGTCGTGCAGAGGTTGGCGTAAAGACTGTCAAACGCCTACTCATGGACAACACAAACCCAGATGGCAGTCTCGAGACGGATTTATTCCAACGTGCTATATTACAATACCGGAATACCCCAGACAGAGACACTAAACTGTCGCCAGCCACGTGCGTTTTTGGCCGACCGATACGTGACTTTATCCCAATACCATCTGGTAGATACCAGCCCCATAATACATGGCGTGAGACCCTCTTAGCAAGAGAAGAAGCCCTCCGAAAACGCCACATGGCGTCTGCTGAAAGACTGTCAGAGCACACTAAGAGGCTCCCACCACTTTTCGTAGGGGACCATGTCGGTATTCAGAACCAAGTTTGACCACACCCACTTAAATGGGACAAAACTGGGATCGTGATAGAAGTACGACAGTTCGACCAATATGTAGTTAGAGTGGATGGCTCAGGCCGGGTCACACTTCGGAACAGAAAATTGCTTAGAAAGTATGTCCCGGTGTACCCATCCCCGCAACGTATTACAATTGACAAAGACATTATCACCTCCCAGTCCATTCTTCCCGATCCTGCTTATAAAGCCCAACTCAAATCCCAGCCACGTCCTTCAACTCAGCCATACGCAGATCTGCACAAGCCACCTGAACCTAGCAGTCCCCCAATGTCTACCCCTTATGTACAGCCACCTCCCAGTAATGACAATTGTGAGAGCACGCCTTCAAAACAGCCACCTTCTACCATTGAGGATCATGGAGGCAACCCGGCACCACCAACACCACCCACCCCGACCCCATTACCTCCTTTACCCCAGCCAGGTGACCGCGCCCCATCGACACCCCTTCGCCGCTCATGTCGCGCAACCACGAGGCCTGTGTGGCACAATGACTATGACATATAACCTTCCTGTTAGACCATTTTCCATTGTGACATACGTCATTTTAATTTCTCTAGTCACAGTTTAATTGTTTCGCTATAATTGTTTTTCATTGTTGAACAGTATGATTCATATTCAATCGTATTTTTGATTTATGCCAATGATTTCAGTCTTTGTGAAAAATGTTACAAAAGACTTGGGGGGAGATATAGGAGTATGGACAGATATAGTATACTGACGCCTTATAATATGATCATAGTTACTTCTCTTTGATACGCATACGACATTTGCAGTCTAAAGTTATGAAAGAAAGAAGCGGACATTCTAAGCGTTAATTTGAGGTAGTTTCTGGATTATACGTAATTATAACAGTTATTACCAGTCTGAAATTTAACCGATTGGTTATTTGTCATAACAATATTAGATCTACCCTTGTCAATGTTTGCACGTGTATTATTCCTTTCTGTATTTTCAGACCGTGTTCAATGAGTTCAAATAAAGATCAACAAATAGACCACGTTCTTATTTACGATACAGTATAAAACAATTCTTCCGTCCATTTGAAACCACTTGAAACAAACATTTTGGACGAAACGAAAAACAACAATTTCATTTTTATAGATCTATAAAGACCGTTTTATTGACAATAACCACAGACAGAGCTGTAATATATGCATTATAAGTATTATAGCACATGTGTTACAGAAAAAACAACACACAGTACGTATTTAACTAGCATTTCAAATTATGTATAAAAGTAATGCAGATTCTATATTGGACGTCAAAGGTACACTATACTAAAATGGATGTTGGTAATTGACGAAGTAATATGTATTATTTGTTTGAGTGTGTGACGTGTAAGAAAGTGTATATAGCAGATAGTGTTGCTTTCAGTGTATGGACGCGTAAGAAAGTGTATATAGCAGCTATGTTTTTTTCAGTGTAAGGACGCGTAAGAAAGTGTATAGCGAGGAATTGTTTCTTTCAGTGTAAGGACGTGTAAGAAAGTGTATATAGCAGATAGGGTTTGTTCCGGTGTATGGACGTGTAAGAAAGTGTATATAGCAGATAGTGTTTGCTTCAGTGTATGGACGTGTAAGAAAGTGTATATAGCAGATAGTGTTTGCTTCAGTGTATGGACGTGTAAGAAAGTGTATATAGCAGATAGTGCTTGTTTCAATGTATGGACGTGTAAGAAAGTGTATATAGCAGATAGTTTATTCAGTGTATGGACGTGTAAGAAAGTGTATATAGCAGATAGTGTTTGTTTCAGTGTATGGACGTGTAAGAAAGTGTATATAGCAGATAGTGCTTGTTTCAATGTATGGACGTGTAAGAAAGTGTATATAGCAGATAGTGTTTGTTTCAGTGTATGGACGTGTAGGAAAGTGTATATAGCAGATAGTGTTTGTTTCAGTGTATGGACGTGAAAGAAAGTGTATATAGCAGATAGTGTTTGTTTCAGTTTATGGACGTGTAAAACAGTTTATAGAAAATATATTGTTTCTTTCAGTGTATGGACGTGTAAGAAAGTGTATAGAGCAGATAGTTTATTCAGTTTATTGACGTGTAAGAAAGTGTATATAGCAGATAGTGTTTGTTTCAGTGTATAGACGTGTAAGAAAGTGTATATAGCAGATAGTGTTTGTTTTATTGTATGGACGCGTAAGAAAGAGTATATCGCAGATAGTGTTTGTTTCAGTGTATGGACGTGTTAGAAAGTGTACATAGCAGATAGTGTTTGTTTCAGTGTATGGACGCGTAAGGAAGTGTTTATAGTAGATTGTGTTTGTTTCAGTGTATGGACGTTTAAGAAAGTGTATATAACAGAAAGCGTTTGTTTCAGTCTAAGGACGTGTAAGAAAGTGTATATAGCAGATAGTGTTTGTTTCTGTGTATGGACGTGTAAGTAAGTTTATAGAGAAGATTTTGTTTCTTTCAGTGTATGGACGTGTAAGCAAGTATATAGAGAAGATATCGTTTCTTTCAGTGTATGGACGTGTAAGAAAGTTTATAGAGAAGATATTGTTTCTGTCAGTACAAGGACGTGTAAGCAAGTTTATAGAGAAGATATTGTTTCTTTTAGTGTATGGACGTGTAAGAAAGTTTATAGACAATATTTTGTTTCTTTCAATGTATGGACGTGTAAGAAAGTTTATAGAGAAGATATTGTTTCTTTCAATGTATGGACGTGTAAGAACATTTATAGAGAAGATATTGTTTCTTTTAATGTATGGACGTGTAAGAAAGTTTATAGAGAAGATATTGTTTCTTTCAGTACAAGGACGTGTAAGCAAGTTTATAGAGAAGATATTGTTTCTTTTAGTGTATGGACGTGTAAGAAAGTTTATAGAGAAGATATTGTTTCTTTCAGTGTAAGGATGTGTAAGAAGTAATTGAGTGTGTGAACGTGTTAAGGAATGTCATATTGCAAATTGTGTTAGGTTTTTTGGTGCACGTGTAAGAAAGGTTATATTGCAGAGTATCTGTATATTTATTAGAGCACGTGTAAGTCTTTTTCCCAAACAAGATTACTTGAGTGTGTGTACGTGTAAGGATAGTTATGTTACCGATTATGTTTTAGAACTTACTTTTAAGTGGTTTTAAACTATAGGTGAGCTTAATACACTGATAACACAAACAAAAGGTTACAAAACAGTCAAACAGATACAATAAACCAATCTCTTAAGTCTTGAAATGAACTTAGTCACCACATACTATCCTTTGAACAGTATACACATACTATCCTTTGAACAGTATACATATACTATCCTTTGAACAGTATACACATACTATCCTTTGAACAGTATACAAATACTATCCTTTGAACAGTATACACATACTATCCTTTGAACAGTATACACATAGTATCCTTTGAACAGTATACACATACTATCCTTTGAACAGTATACACATACTATCCTTTGAACAGTATACAAATACTATCCTTTGAACAGTATACACATACTATCCTTTGAACAGTATACAAATACTATCCTTTGAACAGTATACAAATACTATCATTTGAACCGTATACTAACAAAACACAGGAATGGGTTTAATAACATATACAGTTACAACAATAAACAACGAATTCATAATTTTGATAGAGCATCATCAAAAAGACAATAAGACATTAATTACCAATACATTCTGGTAGGTCATAAACTCGGTCTTTATCCTTGATATTCAACCAAGTTTACTGCTAAAATTAAGTTATCTACAGTGTGATTCTTTTAAAACCCTGCATATTTCGTGCACTTTCATGCAAATTGATTCAATATATGTATATTGTAACAGCTGGTAAAAATTTGCGAGTTGTTTCAAGTTAAGAAAATCATTTAAATGTATATACATGTATGACTTTACAGGTTTCCAAGGATAAAATAAGTAACTTAACAACATCAGCACGGGTTGTTAGCAAGACCGACGTCAAGGTCATGTTTTATTCAGATGAGCTATGTATAGCATGTACAAGACAATGTCGCATTTAATCGATCTCGCGCGCGGCTGTTTTACGTTCAAAATCATTGTAATAAGTGATACCGTGCAGCTAACATGGCCGGAGAAAAACCTGTTTTATTTTGCAAAAACATTGCTCTGGGAAAGTAACTTAATGATTTCATAGTAATGGCCATTATATTTCCAATTTGGCAAATTGAATTTTTATGCACTGGCTAAAGTTTGCGAATGCATACAAAGTTAATTTCTACCCCTTTTCACTATAGAATCTAAGGATAAAAACCGAGTAACACGCATTGTATCACCTACTGAAAATAAAATAACATCAACATCTCTGCAATGGGAAATTATAAATAGATGCGCATCGACTTTGTACTTCGGTTTTTGAATAGTGCGATTGTATAATGGATACACATACACACTTCCACCAGATCGCCTTTAGTACCTTTAATATTATATACATCATTAGAGATCGACCCCAGTCCCTTTTTATCTTTATATCCAGTAATGATTTGAAAATGTCAGACGGATTCCGAACACCTTATACATGTGACTGGTTCCTTGTTCAGACGGGTTCCGAACGCCTTATACATGTGACTGGTTCCTAGCAATACATTCTGGCTGTGGTGATATATCACTATTTCGTTTCCCATAGGCCTCCATTATAGCCACTACAACCCCCGTTCTTATATCCGAACGGATGATAAAACCTAATTTTTGTTAAAGAATTATCTTAGAGACACTCAAAAATGACCAGCACATTAGGGGTAATGTCATGCTTTCAGCCTCTAATATTTCGCCGAAGGTGGGCACCCCCAGCATGGCAGTAAAGACATTTTACATTTTACAGATAAACCCTCAGTACAATTGTATCAATATGGTTTATGATATAAATATAATATGTTGATGTTTTATAGGGATTTGTTACGCTTTGGGTAATTTAATCTAATCAAAATCTACCTTACAAACTGACTAAATGCCCTAATAGTTATTTCAGCCTATCAGAAGCTCCAAATGAATAGTGGTATCTCACCAGTTTTTTCAGCCAATCAAAAGCCCCAATGAATAGTGGTATCTCACCCTGTGCAAAGTTTAAATTACAATAAAAGAAAGCGCGTTTTCAAAACATTTTTTAAACATAACAAGTTATTATATAACATACACGATCTATTTTAATTTACATAGATTAAGAAAATATAGAATATATATTATACTAATATACAGTTATACATATCCAATGATTTAGTAAATACAAGAATGGCAACATAAAAAAGACGACATACTATAATAAGGGAGTGGTCGGGTAATTATTAAGTGTGAACACCAGCAAAGTCATCATATAGACGACGACAAATTGTATCAAAGGGGTGGTCGTGTAAATAGTGTACACCAGTATATCCACATATAGCGGACGACATACAGTAACACTGTGGGGCTCGTGTATATAACGGGTATACAACAGCATTGTCATCATATAGAGGACGACATAATGTAACAGGTATGGTTGTGTAAATAACGTTTCTACACCAGCCTTTGTCAAAATATACAGGAAGACTTGGTTTAACAAAGGGATGGTCGTGTAAATAACGTGTGAACACCAACCTTTGTCAACATATTGAATACGACATATTGTAACAAAGGATGGTCTTTTAAATAAACTGTAAGCATTACAAATGTCAGTAGTAATTCATCAAGTGAGCTTAGCTTGATAGACTAGTTATTTGTTGTTTATCGACATTAAAGACAACTTCTAATTTGAACCGTTTGAAACAAATAAGCACACACCTTTCATAAGACGATTCATTCACGATTAAACATTGGTGAACATATTTATACTTTAATTGAATTATGTTTTGGTAATCAATTTACCACTTTGTAAATGACAACTCGACCTTTTAAACTATTTTGCCTATCAATTAGTTATTTTCCTCTTTTGATTCAACCATTTTGAAACATCGATCGATTTTTGTATTTTTATATTGTTTTTTTCCTGCAATATTATTCGACGTATCAGACAGCACTGATGACTGGATACATGCTGCCGACGTAGAATATACGCAAGACAACAAGAGATAGTTTAACACATTTAAGTAGTTTTATCAAAATAAGAATAGCATGGAAATGAACGACAATTGCTCAAAACAGAAATGGTGCTGAGGATTTTTTCTCACACCGTCAACATGCGATCTGATAAATGTAACTGCACAATAATCCGATGGGAAAGACTGTACATTTTAGAACACATTTCTCAGAACTATTTTCCTCAAACTAACTATTATATGAAAAGTCATTTTCATTACTAACAGAAGAATCGTTTGCATCAATCTATGGAGTGCAGTGATGTATGGTAATGTATAATAATTATGATAAATCATATAATACATTCATAATGCAAATTCATAAATATACTTAAAATGCATATTCATAAATTGTAATGTTGTCATTATTTTTAATCAATAAACGTTTGCCTAAAACCACGTGGTTCAAGGTATACGTACTTATAGAGACTATAAAGAATACTACGTTTAAACTGTGCACTTCTACTCCGTCGGTTGATGACGTAAAATGTCGACATTTTTGTTAAAGTTTCAACTACAGGCATAAACAATAGTTGTCCTTAGTGGTCACAAGAAAGGCGAGCTATCTAACTTCTCTCCACCTGTTTAAAAGCAAGCCCTACAAACTCGCAATGGTCACATGTCTTAATGTAAGCCAAGCCTTTTCATTTGTAACAATATAAATGCAGAACTATTCAGTCTAAGTGCAGACATTCAGAGTATGTAAAGAATTTTTTTGCAACAACTATTCTCCAAGTTGTGGCCAGAATGTGAGACAATAGTAACCTTTTAATGTTTGCCCATCCCAGTAAAGATACATGCAACCAGGGTCATTGCATTAAAACGTCACTCGTTCTTTCCGCTTTTATTTAAAAAATATGGTTCCACTAAATCATTAACGGTTAATTCATTCTTAGAATTTGCTCTTCACGTGGTGTTCAAGCATTCCTATTGGTTAAATACTACTTTCCACGTGGTGTTCAAGGATTCCTATTGGTCAAAAACTACTTTCCACGTGCTGTTCAAGCCACCCGGAGATGGATCTGTAATTCATTTTCATCCAGTTGATGTTTGCCCTGAAATTTAAACATTACACTTAAATATGAAACAAAATGTGTATGTTACGTCACGCTAACATAGCATACACGTTCTATTGGGTCAGCAACCTCAAAGAGAGAGAGATAGAGAGAGAGAGAGAGAGAGAGAGAGGTGAGATGAAGGAAGAAAATATAGATATAAAAATCGAACAGGAAAAGCAGCATTCAAGGACGACAGTCAACCACAAACACACACAGAAACAAAGAATAAATGTAAAGATGATTAAAAGGTCAAACAAGACATCACAAACACAAAACGGTTGACAATAGGGCTACCGCCTTGGAAAGGTCAGTGGCAAAAAAGGCCGCTGTTGGTTTTAGAGAGAGAGGTGAGATGAAAGACGAACCTTACTCACAGGCATACCTCCACCATGGAGAGAACCCACGCGAGGGTAGAGGTCCGTAGCTCTAATATCATAGCCTTATCCAATGAGCTTTCGAGACCGCCGACATTAGAATAGTGTATACACTAGTATATGTAAAGTAGCATGTATACAGAATGTATGAAGCTTACACTGTAACTTAGAAATAACCACGCATAATTCATTGTCATTAAACCCCAGTTTATGTTTGCCAGGCAGCCATAACGATGAAGTCTAGTTAATTGTCATTGAAACACAGGTTATGTCATGACACTCTAACCCTGTTTATGTTTGCCTGGCAGGCATAGGAATGATGTATAGTTAATTGTCATTCTAACCCAGTTTATGTTAGCCTGGCAGCCATGATAATGATGTCATTCTAACCCAGTTTTTGTTTGCCTGGCAGCCATAAGAATGATGTATAGTTAATTGTCATTCTAACCCAGTTTATGTTTACCTGGCAGCCATAATAATGATGTATAGTTAATTGTCATTCTAACCCAGTTTATGTTTGCCTGGCAGGCATAAGAATGATGTATAGTTAATTGTCATTCTAACCCAGTTTATGTTTGCCTGGCAGCCATAATAATGACGTCATTCTAACCCAGTTTATGTTTGCCTGGCAGCCATGATAATGTTGTCATTCTAACCCAGTTTTTGTTTGCCTGGCAGCCATAAGAATGATGTATAGTTAATTGTCATTCTAACCCAGTTTATGTTTACCTGGCAGCCATAATAATGATGTATAGTTAATTGTCATTCAAACCCAGTTTATGTTTGCTTGGCAGTCATAAGAATGATGTATAGTTAATTGTCATTCTAACCCAGTTTATGTTTGCTTGGCAGTCATAAGAATGATGTATAGTTAATTGTCATTCAAACCCAGTTTATGTTTGCCTGGCAGCTACAATAATGATGTATAGTTAATTTTCATTCAAACCCAGTTTGTGTTTGCCTGGCAGCCATAATAATGATGTATAGTTAATTTTCATTCAAACCCAGTTTGTGTTTGCCTGGCAGCCATAACAATGATGTATAGTTAATTGTCGTTTCACCCCAGTTTATGTTTGCTAGGCAGCCATAAGAATGATGTATAGTTAATTGTCATTCAAACCCAGTTAATGTTTGTTAGGCAGCCATAAGAATGATGTATAGTTAATTTTCATTCAAACCCAGTTTGTGTTTGCCTGGCAGCCATAATAATGATGTATAGTTAATTTTCATTCAAACCCAGTTTGTGTTTGCCTGGCAGCCATAACAATGATGTATAGTTAATTGTCGTTTCACCCCAGTATAGGTTTCCTAGGCAGCCATAAGAATGATGTATAGTTAATTGTCATTCAAACCCAGCTAATGTTTGATAGGCAGCCATAAGAATGATGTATAGTTAATTGTCATTCAAACCTAGCTAATGTTTGCTAGGCAGCCATAAGAATGATGTATAGTTAATTGTCATTCAAATCCATTTAATGTTTGCTAGGCAGCCATAATAATGATGTATAGTTAATTGTCATTCAAACCCAGTCAATGTTTGCTTGGCAGCCATAATAATGATGTATAGTTAATTTTCATTCAAACCCAGTTTGTGTTTATCTGGCAGCCATAACAATGATGTATAGTTAATTGTCGTTTCACCCCAGTTTATGTTTGCCTGGCAGCCATAAGAATGATGTATAATTAATTGTCATTCAAACCAAGTTAATGTTTGTTGGGCAGCCATAATAATAATGTATAGTTAATTGTCATTCAAACCCCGTTTGTGTTTGCCTGGTTGTCATACGAATGATGTATAGTTAATTATCATTCAAACCCAGTTTGTGTTTGCATGGCAACCATAACAATGATGTATAGTTAATTGTCATTCAAACCCCGTTTGTGTTTGCCTGGTTGTCATACGAATAATGTATAGTTAATTATCATTCAAACCCAGTTTGTGTTTGCCTGGCAACCATAATAATGATATATAGTTAATTGTCATTCATCCCCAGTTTATGTTGTCTTGGCAAACATAATAATTATATAGTTAATTGTCGTTTAAACTAAGTTTATGTTTGCTTGGTAGCCATAGGAATGATGTATAGTTAATTATCATTCAAACCCAGTTTGTGTTTGCATGGCAACCATAAGAATGATGTATAGTTAACTGTCATTCAAACGCCGTTTGTGTTCGCCTGTCAGCCATAAAAATGATGTATAGTTATATGTCATTCAAGCCCAGTTTATGTTTGCCATAAACAATATTCAATCTAAATCACTTGCCAAAACCCTTGTAATCCGATTGCTTGACGTTCAAACATATGCGACTATTAAATTGTGCATAACCCAGTCATGTGACGTTAAAATTGACGCCATTTAACGTTATTTCAATGCAGTTTTGACAAAAACTGTAACAACGCAATGAATTATATTTATCGGAAACGGGTTAGCCAGTATTGAACCCTATAGTGTCATTTTTCATTTTCAGTAACACCCAAGTTTTGCTTACAGTAAAATAATGTTGACAATATTTAAAACAGTGTACATGGGTGCTTTCCACATGGCCCATAAGCCTTATGGTTGTTGTAACTGTTATGCATAAGAGTAAAGTTGTGCCATGTTTGGTCTGTTCTTAAGTATACAGCAACAGCATTGTTTTCTGTGTAACTTCTTAATACACATAATGAAATGCAATAATTAGTGTTTGTTGAAAGGTGCATGTTTGGAAGTGTTCTCTTCAAACAATCGATGTATACAAGTTTGTATAAACATAGTTTATTTGTATATATTTCCATCTATTTATCCACACATAAGTCCCATATCCAGCTTTTCATGGACTCTGATGCAAAATCCCTGCCTTTATCTATGTGAATTGTTGAATTATAATAGAAGTAAAACACAAGTGTCCGAGTAACTTAGCTCGTATGTTGAGAGGGAGAGACGGATGAACAGTATATTAAATTTACCTTATAAGGGCTATAGCACTGTCCGCTCCTTTCTTAGCTCCTTTCGGAGGCTTCTCCGTGAACAGCAGATCCAGCTAATAAAACAAACATAAATAAAATATTATTCCATTTTAACGGAAACAAATAATTCAACAATTATTTGCAAATTGCCATCTTCATGAACCGTAACTAAAGGCGTACGTTTTGGTAAAAAGCAAGTATGTTTATTGAGACACTCAGATGGATGCGAGTATATGCCACTATGTACGAACAGATCAGATGTGTCCACCATAATTATTATTTAAAATTCTTGAATATCAACACATGAAATGACGCTGAAATCCGGTTAACGAAGACAAAACAACACAAAACAAAAAAACAAACACAACTGTACTGGGTTTTGTATTTCCGAGATTGCTAAGTTGGAAATGGCATCAAGTTACATATCATATCATTCATTTAGTTGGTAAACCAAAGCATAACTGCAGTGGCACGTAATTTAGCGTAATTATATTAAATAGTGCTAACACAGTCATTATATAAGAAAAGTAGCTAGCTCGAAAAGTGTAATCTCAAAACTGCAAAATATATGTGCAAGTAATGTTCCTTAATTACCTGTCGCAGTTCGAAATCCGAGTTGACATAAACTGTGACTTCACCAATCATCTCCCGTATAATGAATGTATCATCTCCAAATCTGAAAATGACGACGAAACTAAACGTTATGGCGAAACTAGTTCATATATATTCATAATGACTTTTTCAATTTTTTTATTTTAAATTTTGCAAACCAAATATTGATAATTGCTTACGACTATTCCTATACCGTTATAACAGTGAAATACGAACTATTGAGCAAATATGTACACGTATGGACCCTTTACACATTTACAAATCGTGCTATAATGATCCTTAGAGTTTAATAAGTACAGAACTCATACATGTACAAGCGAAATAAATCTCATTTATAAATGAATATTAATGTGACATACTGCTCATTTAAATCATCCCAGCGCGTCATGAGGAAGTGTAGAGCGATCATTCTACCCAGAGGTGTATTGGAGAAATAACTCATAACGAGGCGCACATCCTGCATCTTTATCTTGTTGATGTCGAAGATCCAGTTGGCGTACCTGAAACAGGAAGGAGTCACATGATCAACGGCGTGTGCCAATTGGCGTATATGAAACAGGAAGGAGTCACATGATCAACGGCGTGAGCCAATTGGCGTATCTGAAACAGAAAGGAGTCACATGATCAACAGTGTATGCCAATTGGCGTATCTGAAACAGGAAGGAGTCACATGATCAACAGTGTATGCCAATTGGCGTACCTGAAACAGGAAGGAGTCACATGATCAACGGCGTGTGCCAATTGGCGTATATGAAACAGGAAGGAGTCACATGATCAACGGCGTGAGCCAATTGGCGTATCTGAAACAGAAAGGAGTCACATGATCAACAGTGTATGCCAATTGGCGTACCTGAAACAGGAAGGAGTCACATGATCAACGGCGTGTGCCAATTGGCGTATATGAAACAGGAAGGAGTCACATGATCAACAGTGTATGCCAATTGGCGTATCTGAAACAGGAAGGAGTCACATGATCAACGGCGTGTGCTAATTGGCGTATATGAAACAGGAAGGAGTCACATGATCAACAGTGTATGCCAATTGGCGTATCTGAAACAGGAAGGAGTCACATGATCAACAGTGTATGCCAATTGGCGTATCTGAAACAGAAAGGAGTCACATGATCAACAGTGTATGCCAATTGACGTATCTGAAACAGGAAGGAGTCACATGATCAACAGTGTATGCCAATTGGCGTATCTGAAACAGAAAGGAGTCACATGATCAACAATGTATGCCAATTGGCGTACCTGAAACAGGAAGGAGTCACATGATCAACGGCGTGTGACAATTGGCGTATATGAAACAGGAAGGAGTCATATGATCAACGGCGTGTGACAATTGGCGTACCTGAAACAGGAAGGAGTCACATGATCAACAGTGTATGCCAATTGGCGTATATAAAACAGGAAGGAGTCACATGATCAACAGTGTTTGCCAATTGGCGTATCTGAAACAGGAAGGAGTCACATGATCAACAGTGTATGCCAATTGGCGTATATGAAACAGGAAGGAGTCACATGATCAACAGTGTTTGCCAATTGGCGTATCTGAAACAGGAAGGAGTCACATGATCAACAGTGTTTGCCAATTGGCGTATATGAAACAGGAAGGAGTCACATGATCAACAGTGTTTGCCAATTGGCGTATCTGAAACAGGAAGGAGTCACATGATCAACAGTGTTTGCCAATTGGCGTATCTGAAACAGGAAGGAGTCACATGATCAACAGTGTTTGCCAATTGGTGTATCTGAAACAGGAAGGAGTCACATGATCAACGGCGTGTGCCAATTGGCGTATATGAAACAGGAAGGAGTCACATGATCAACAGTGTATGCCAATTGGCGTACCTGAAACAGGAAGGAGTCACATGATCAACGACGTGTGCCAATTGGAATACCTGAAACAGGAAGGGATCACATGATCAACTGTTAAAGATCCAATTGGCGTATCTGAAACACGAAGGAGTCACATGATCAACAGTGTATGCCAATTGGCGTATCTCAAACAGGAAGGAGTTGCATGATCAACAGTGTATGCCAGTTGGAGTACCTGGAACAGGAAGGAGTCACATGATCAACAGTGTATGCACGTGTATACGCAGGTGCCAACAATAGGTTAATAACGATAAACAATATATGGCCGTGTATATGTTCTATTGCTTAATGCACAACGTTTCTCAGATACTTTGAAAGTACAATTTGTAATATAGTTTCCCACGGTACCAATTGCTTCAACTCCTGTATGTGTGTGATGTATCATTTATTTTAACTATACGCTTTTTTTCTATATGATTGCTGTTTTAAATGTGTGTGTTGGCTGGCCCGCATTCTGTGATTGCTATACTTCTTGTTCGACCCTTTTCATCTACTGTTTACTGTTTACAATTTAATGTTAAGCTTGCATAAATGCATACATTAAGCTCGTGTTACCTTAATTTACTAGTATTTTGCGAAATATATACCTTAGGCAACATGTGTAAAATACACATAAATAAAATAACGAAATTGACATATAGACGCATAGAATGATTTTTATTGAATTACATTTTACTTCTTACTTTATCTTTTAAATGTCTTATTCGTTTATTTTTCAATTATGTGTATTTATTTATGTGCTATTGCTGTATGTGTGCTTTGTTTTTGAGGACAGTATGTACGATGGAATTGATGCTCAATATATATTCTTTAAATAAAGTCTTTATTTTAGTTATTGTTGTTATTATTCTTATTATTAGTAGTAGTAATAGTATTGTTGTTATTGTTGTTATTATTAGTAGTAGTAATAGTATTGTTGTTATTGTTGTTATTATTAGTAGTGGTAACAGTATTGTTGTTATTGTTGTTATTATTAGTAGTAGTAATAGTATTGTTGTTATTGTTGTTATTAGTATTGTTGTTATTGTTGTTATTATTATTAGTAGTAATAGTATTGTTGTTATTGTTGTTATTATTATTAGTAGTAATAGTATTGTTGTTATTGTTGTTATTATTATTAGTAGTAATAGTATTGTTGTTATTGTTGTTATTATGAGTAGTAGTAATAGTATTGTTGTTATTGTTGTTATTATTAGTAGTAGTAATAGTATTGTTGTTATTGTTGTTATTATTATTAGTAGTAATAGTATTGTTGTTATTGTTGTTATTATTAGTAGTAGTAATAGTATTGTTGTTATTGTTGTTATTATTAGTAGTAGTAATAGTATTGTTGTTATTGTTCTTATTATTAGTAGTAGTAATAGTATTGTTGTTATTGTTGTTATTATTATTAGTAGTAATAGTATTGTTGTTATTGTTGTTATTGTTGTTATTGTTATTATTGTTATTATTATCATTGTATGTTAATTTTCGAACCCACCTCCACAGTAGCCATGGTTTCTGTGTATGCGCGAGAGCTTCGAGCATCATTTCCCTCTCCGACGGTGAGTTTGAGGACTGTGATTTGGTCCATACATAGTCCCATTCTTCCACACTGCCTTCCCGGATACCGACGGCGTATATTACTTGGGAGAAATCGGTCGGCAATCTTGGTGTAGTACAAATGGCATAATTAAAACATGTATGTCATAAAACAAACATACACTACTCAACTTTTATAATCGGTCACTTTTCAAAGAATTATATATTTTTTAATAATTCATATTTTCATTTGAAATTTTAACTGGCGTCGTTTAAAAATATCGCTAGCGATTTATAAATGTTAATCTGCCTTGATTGGACTAAAACCTTGTTGATAAACTTAATAAAATATTGGTGATTACCAGTTTTTAGTATTCGTGTTATTTTCAAAAAAAACTGAGTGACCGATTATAAAAGTTGAGTAGTTTAGACGTACATTAACACTTGAAGAGATCATTTCATATTAATGAAAATAATAAAATATACTGAAACGCAAAAGAAACGCAACTCGCGATTTTCCGCTATATATTGTATATACTGCGCACTTAATTCCACATACTATTCAAAAAAAATTCCAAGATGTTGTGTAAAGAAAAATGTTGCAGTTAATTAGAGAAAGGACAAAACTGTGATGTTGTAGACGTTTTAATCACACTACACCTTGTAACACGATATTCATAAATCATGAAGTTCCTCTTTTAAAAACTGAGCAAGTTCAGTACTGCATTTAACGTAAAGAGTTTGCACAATTTTGCATCCTAAATTTGCTCACATGCTTGAGCCAAATGCGTACTCTGTCAATGATGGAACTTTGAAGAAATACTATTGCTGTTTTATGTGTTGTTTTAGTGTTTATTTCCGAAAGGAAAGGTCTTACGTAGCCATGTACCATTCGATTAACAGCAGCATATTGTACATACAATATATAGCGGAAATTCCCGAGTTTCAGTATATACACGCGCATATAGGTTTAGTCCTAATCATTTTCTACAAGCCATACCGTGGTGATAACGGACATGCAGTTGGGCAATACGGACTCGTCAGATCTCAAATACATGTGATTCCACTTCTTACATATGTATACATGTACAGCAAACAATATCGCTGGAATTAATGTGAGAACAATGATAAACTAATAACAGTAATTAACCCGTGCGTTATGTTTTTCTAATTAACAACATAATAATAACAGGAAATTAAAATCAGGTTTACGCTAATAGCATTTCAATGATTTACAAACGTTCTTCAGACTGGCTGTTAATTATTACGCATGTATCTTAAATATTTAATATCTATATTACTAAAGGAGTGTCTCAGTGGCCGAATGGTTAACGACGTTGCGTTGTAACCTTCGCCTCTCACTGTTGCGGGTTCGAATCCCACTGGGAGCTCGTCTTGTAAGTGAGGAAGTGTCGATTCTTACGGATGGCGGGAGGTGTACAGTTCTGGTTCTACCCAGGGTGGCCTGCCTCCATCACAAAAAACGACCGTCATATATAACCTTACATGTCTTGAAAATGACGTTAAACACCATACAAACAAACAAAACAAACGAACTATATTGTTAAAACTATGGTATTAATGTTAACGATACATTTTCATATTGTATTAACAGGGTATTTATGTTTAATAAGGCGTGTTATTCCGCAAGTGTTCTGTTCTGTCTGCTTGTATATACTGGAAATTGCAATGCATTTACAATATACCTTGTTCCGTTTATCATCCAATCAGCAAATTTGTCCTTGGCGTATTTGATTGCGTCTTTAACTCCTACGTCACATCCGGTCCGGAGAAGCTTTCGCCGTAAATACCTGTTAAAGTCAATATTAAAAGCATACCAACATACCAGGCAAAACATTCTTCCTCGTTATTTACACTTTTTATCGTTTACTCCCTAATTTTATACACCTTTTGTCGTTTTCTATAAGTAATATCTTCATAATTATGTTAATATATAATATATATGAATTATACTTATATCTATATACTGTATATTAATTATATTTACTGCATATCAATTAAACAATCACGCAGCCTTCGGTTTAAGCCTGTGTAATAAAGCCATGACTTAAATATCGATTCACAATAAACCAGTGAACTACAAATTAAGGCCGTTCTGTCTTTTCAGTTCAGCTCGGTGTGCAGTCGGTATAGCCTCGCCGATTTCCGTACACCTAAAATACTGAATGACGGAAATCTACACAAAAAATCAATATACGACGTCATCACACCAAACATACGACGCCACCATACAACGATATTAATAAACAGTCACTCATGTAAGATCATTTAGATCATACACGTTGCAGTTAATATACACACATTTCTGGAAGAGTTCCATTTTCGTCTGTACCAACTTTCTTGAAAGCAGGTGTTACCAATTCTCGTATATATTTCTGAAATAATTATAACATAACGAATGTTACTTTAAATTAGCAGATCCCGATAATGTAATGCTAAGTGAGTGTGGTTACTTATATAAAAATAATTATAAAGAAATACATAATTATGAAGAAATAAAGACATTGGTCGATAGGGTCGATCACCAGTTGAATCAGGCAAGACTATATCCCACAAACATTATGAGAAATTATATTAAACATGTATATGAAACAAGAGTTGTATTAAACATGTATATGAAACATGTACCTCAATAAACATTCAAACGATGTTCTAAGGCGATACATATAGACAGGTAAACATATACACATATATACATATAGACAGGTAAACATATACACATATATACATATAGACAGGTAAACATATACACATATAGACAGGTAAACATATACACATATGAAAAGGAAATTCTCACTCTGTCCTGACGTCGTTATTTACTTATATTAGGTATGAAAGCACTAATTATTTTCCCCATAGACACCAATGTTAAAGTGTCACATATTAATGATTTGCTGCAAATTCAACTCAAGAATGGATAATGCAGCAGTGTAATGTTCATATAGAAAACTATTTTTCCACTTGAAAAATCACCAGAAAACGTGGGGTCACAAGACATGTAAGAAAGTTCTTGTTTGTTTACTAAACAGGTCAAGGGTACAGCTGTTTTTATTGATCGACTGTTTTCATTGCTCACAAAGTGTAAGCATAGAGTCGAAATTTCGAAAATGTTCATCAGTGATCCAGTAAAACTTATTAATACGCTTCTTATACATATACCCACAAAATCGAATAGAAATGGGCAGTTTTCCCCTACTTACAATGCCCATTTCCATCAAAAAAGGAGGGATTACTTTTTATTATAGGAACTACATTCGATACACCTCGGAGGTTTACATGTAATTAGTGGTGGTAAACCTATTAACAAATATGTTTAAAATGCATAGGAAAGCAGCAAGGGAGATAACCTCTTTTCTCACTAAACACTATAGTAAATATGTAGACATTTTAAATGAGATATAATCAAATACTGTCTTGTTTCAAGAAGGATATGTACCCTGCTTTGAAAGCATAATATATATGCTAACTAACGAAGATTTTAAATGAACTCTTGTTTCTTCTAAACTGCAAAATGTAAACTTCTAAGACAGGTGAACATATTAGTCAGTGCTACAATATAAGTGTACACAGTTTCAAAAAGATGCATTTCAAGGTTCTAGAATTATGCTTCAAAAACAAAATGTTGACAAATGTTGTTCCACTAGAAACACCAAACATGTGGGAATTATAAAGCTTCGTATTATATTAAAGGTTAAAGGAAACAAAATATGTGCACCCTGTTAAATGAAGATGCATTAAACACTTTTGGAAGTGAAGGACAAACGGACTGGTGACAAACGCACATCATATTTAATTGCAGCGCACCCCGCACCCCTCTCTCAAGCACCTCTTCGCAATACGAGTACGAAGTAGGGGAGAACACAATTTAAGCGAAACTAATAATGTACATCTAGAGGAATATATACGTGTTGGAGAACATAGGATATAATAACGTACCTCCAGAAGGACATAAGCACTAGACTTCGACAACATGCCACGAATAAACTCCAACGATGACAAGAAAGCTTTCCAAGGGACGTAACTCTCTTCATTATGGAGATAGGTTGTCAAATTAAGCGCAACAGCGTAGTCTAACATGGACGCCCTGTAATATGTAAACACAGATAACAAGTGACAATGAATAGTCATTCCAACTGAGTACACGAGCGAATTAAGTGTTAATCATATATGAAAATTAACGAACACTGTACAGTTAAGAAACACGGTACAGTACAGTTAAGGAACAATGTACAGTTAACGATCACGGTACAGTTAAGGAACACTGTACAGTTAACGAACACTGTACAGTTAACGAACACTGTACATTTAATGAAGTCTGTACAGTTAACGAACACTGTACATTTAATGAACACTGTACAGTTAACGAACACGGTACAGTTAAGGAACACTGTACGGTTAACGAACACTGTACAGTTAACGAACACTGTACATTTAACGAACACTGTACAGAACGAACACTGTACAGTTAACGAACACTGTAAATTTAATGAAGACTGTACAGTTAATGAACACGGTACAGTTAAAGCTACTGAAGAGACCACCTCTCTTAAGAGATCACCGCCTTAAGAGTCAACCTACAGTTCCAAATGGCATTGTTTTAGATTAAAACGCGCCAGTATTAGGAGACCACATGTGTTAAGAGACCAGTTGTTTTCATCCTTAAATGATATATGAAATGCAATGCAACTTTGACTGTATTTTTAAATAGATTTATAAACTGTTAACATTTTAATTATCTCGCTATGCTATCATATGTACAAACTAAATATAATGACATGCTGTTATACATCTATTTTAGTGTGTGTACTCTGAAGCAAATATTTAGCAGAATGGCGTATTTACTTTTAAACTTTGTATACTATTACTAAGGCGATACTTTAATCAAGCACACACCTATACATTAAAGGGACACCCGGCAATCTTGATTTTTTATAAAACTCTCTGCGTCCCGCGTTAGTTTTTCTGATAAATTGCATTTGTTTAATCACTAATATTAATTGTAAGTCTAATATAAAGCAAACTGTGTTTGCATATTTTATAGCTGTTGGTTATATTTCTATTAATAGCGATAGCTGTTGATTTTATTTCTATTAATAACTGTTGATTATATTTCTATTAATAGCTGTTGATTATATTTCTATTACTAGCTGTTGATTATATTTCTATTAATAGCTGTTGATCATATTTCTGTTAATAGCTGTTGATTATATTTCTAATAATAATAACTGTTGATTATTTTTCTATTAATAGCTGTTGATTATATTTATATTAATATATGTTGATTATATTTCTATTAATAGCAATTGATCATATTTATATTACTAACTGTTGATTATATTTCTATAAATAGCTGTTGATTATATTTCACAATAATTATTCAAACCTATGTTGGAATGACGTAGAAAAGTCGAACCATCAAACTTGTATTTAAATATATGCAAGCATGTTTAAAGTCAAAATGATACTGGATTAATAAATCACGAGGCTAATTTTAATGGTTGATAAAAATCTTCAAAATTGCCGCATGTCCCTTTAATACGTAACATAGATATATATAAATGTGTTTAATAATTATGTAAACATTATCTTAATTTTAAGCTTTGGTTTGACCCTTTATTAAACAGTCGAGATGAGAGGAATTGTTTAGTCACAATTGGTATATAAGTAAGTACCAACACTTCTATTTTCAAAATTCTATTTTGTGGTATCTCATACATTACTATTTGAATGTGTCAAATCCATTTAATTGTTGTCTGTTTAACAGTGTGTGCTTTTGGATGGCTGTGATATCTCGTACTTTACTATTTGAATGTTTTACATCCATTTAAGTGTTGCCTGTTTAACAGTGTGTGCTTTTGGTTGGCTGTGATACCTCTTATATTACTATTTGAATTCGCTATATCCATGTATTTGTTGTATGTTTAACAGTGTGTGGTTTTGATTGGGGGTGATATCTCGTACTTTCCTTTGTGAATGTGTTATATCCTTTAATTGTTATCTGTTTAACAGTGTGTACTTCTGGTTGGATGTGATATCTCGTACTTTACTTTTTGAATGTGTTATGTCCATTTAATTAGTGCCTGTTTAACAGTGTGCATTTGGATGGGTGTGATATCTCGTACTTTACTTTGTGAATGTGTAACATCCATTTAATTGTTATCTGTTTAACAGTGTGTGCCTTTGGTGGCTGTGATATTTCATATTTTATCTTGTGAATGTGTTATACCCATTTAATTGTTGTCTGATTAACATTGTGTGCCTTTGGATGGCTGTGGTAACACGTACGTTATATTGTGAATGTGTTATATCCATTCATTTGTTGTCTGTTTAACAGTGTGTGCTTTTGGTTGGCTGTGATACCTCTTATATTACTATTTGAATTCGCTATATCCATGTATTTGTTGTCTGTTTAACAGTGTGTGGTTTTGATTGGGGGTGATATCTCGTACTTTACTTTGTGAATGTGTTATATCCTTTTAATTGTTATCTGTTTAACAGTGTGTACTTCTGGTTGGATGTGATATCTAGTACTTTACTTTGTGAATGTGTAACATCCATTTAATTGTTATCTGTTTAACAGTGTGTGCCTTTGGTTGGCTGTGATATATCATACCATACTATTTGACTTTGTCTTATCCATTTAATTGTTGTCTGTTTAACAGTGTGTGCTTTTGGTGGCTGTGATATTTCATATTTTATCTTGTGAATGTGTTATACCCATTTAATTGTTGTCTGATTAACATTGTGTGCCTTTGGATGGCTGTGATAACACGTACGTTATATTGTGAATGTGTTATATCCATTCATTTGTTGTCTGTTTAACAGTGTACGCTTTCGTTTGGCTGTAAAATCTCGTACTTTACTTTTTGAATATATTATATCCATTTAATTGTTGTCTGTTTAACAGTGTTTGCTTTTTGATGGCTGTGATATCTCTTACTTTACTATTTGAATGTGTTATATCCATTTAATTGTTGCCTGTTTAACAGTGTGTACCTTTGGTTGGCTGCAACATCTCAAACTTTAATATTTGAATGTGTGATATGTATTAAATTGTTTTCTGTTTAACAATGTGTGCTTTTGGTTCAGTGTGATATCTCGTACTTTATTTTTGAATGCATGATATCCCCCATTTAATTGTTGTCTGTTTATAAATGTGTGATTTTGGTTGGCTGTGGAGATTACTTTACTATTTGAATGTGTGATATCCATTTAAATGTTGTCTGTTTAACAGTGTGTGCTTTTTGTTGGCTGTGATATCTCGTACTTTACTATTTGAATGTGTGATATCCATTAAATTGTTGTCTGTTTAACAGTGTGTCATTTTGGTTGTTGTGATATCTCGTACTTTACTTTGTGAATGTGTTATATCCATTTAATTGTTATCTGTTGAACAGTGTGTGCTTCGGGTTGGATGTGATATCTCGTACTTTACTATTTGAATGTGTTATGTCCATTTAATTAGTGTCTGTTTAACAGTGTGTGCTTTTGGCTGGCTGTGATATCTCGAACTTTACTATTTGAATTTGTGATATCCATTTAATTGTTGTCTGTTTAACAATGTGTGATTTTGGTTAGCTGTGGAGATTACCTTACTATTGCAATGCGTGATATTCATTTAATTGTCTGTTTAACAGTGTATGCTTTTGGTGGGCTGTGATATCGTACTTTACTATTTGAATGTGTGATATCCATTTAATTGTTGTCTGTTTAACAGTGTGGGCTTTTGGTGGCTGTGATATTTCATATTTTATCTTGTGAATGTGTTATACCCATTTAATTGTTGTCTGTTTAACAGTGTGTGCTTTTGGCTGATTGTGATAACTCGTACTTTATTTTTTGAATGTGCTATATCCATTTATTTGTTGTCAGTCTTCTGGTTGGCTGTGATATCTCCTACTTTACTTATTGAATGTGCTATATCCATTTAATTGTTGTCTGTTTTTAATACAGTGTGTGTTGATGGTGAAAGATTGAGATTTCTCAGTGAAAGAATATTCATAATCACATAACCGATATACTCCGAACACAAAAATAACTGTTCGACGTTGAGTTATGACGTCAATAAAGTGCTGCTGACGTCATCCGCCGATAACGTTCAATAAAGCGAATAATTTCGTTTAAAGTCATGCACAAACTGATTTAAAATGTAATAAATAGATTATTTAACTGCTGTTATGGGGAAATCCTTCTTTCGATGATAGGCTTGTTTTTTTCTTTTCACTCACTCGCATACGCTCCTTCGTGAAAAGAATCACACGGCTACTATCTCGTGAAGGATTTCCCTGTAGTCGTTCCCTGCAGTTAAATAATCTCTACTTAATTATTGTCTGTTTAACAGTATGTGTTTTTGTTGGCTGTGTTCTGTGAATGCTACACTTCCTGGTCGACGTTTGTATCTATTTGTAGATTTACCTTGCCAAGTTGAAAGCGTCCCCAATCAAGCATGCTCTGTTAGCACCGTAAAACACCTGCAACGGAAAAATTGTTTTAAATACATTAAGTGATGCCAAATAAAAATTAATTAAAAAGCTTATATAAGGAGAAAAACCTTTACTAGGACATCATTTTAATCCGTGTTCGTGGTAGCAACGTCGATATAAAGACATCACTGTCATAATCACTGAAAACATAGTTCACTCAACATGGGATTCGAGAACTCGCGATCTCCGATTGACAATCCGTGTACGTTACCATTAGACCACAGAGCCAACGAAAAACCTACATTTCATGTTAACTATATATTCGGCTGATAGTGATGTTATTGGGTTATTTCGGAAAGTTATTTCACCAAAACATACACAGTTTATCTTCAGCACTGCTTTTCCAATTACGTTAGAATGTTTAATCAATTCTTTCTGGAGCGTTTTTTCGAGGGTTTTTGTTGTACGTATTTACTTAAAAACTTAAAAACGCATGCAATTACACGCACAAAGTGAACAAATGATAATTCCTACAATGCTAACAGTATATCGATAAACAATAAAGCTATTGATCAACTGACTAAATATACCAGTGTTAAAGCGTATGGGTTGTCAATCTGAAGGTCATGGGTTCGAATCTCGGATAGGGCATACTATTTTTTCATTGACTGGTTGCGCAATTTTTATGTTACTTTGTTGATCGGAGGAAAAAAATGCAAAGATTTAGCTACGAAAATACCAAATATACGGATTTCCAGCCAGGTTTCACTAGCTTGAGTTTGGTAATGAACCACATCCATTAGCCTTAAATACATCTATAGTTTCTTTGAGAGCCATGTGTTTTTATAGTTGTTTATGCAAACAGGCTGGATGTAACATACCGAATGATTATTGCTAAGTTGTTGACCCAGTTTCTCCCACATGTCTACCTCGTAGTTTATACGATAAAACCCGTCACAATGTATGTTGCCTAACAACCAACCGTCAGAGTTCTTCTTTATTCTCCCTGGTATAACAAGATACAAGTACAATTTTAGTTTAGTTTGGATGTAAATGATAAGTCATTGCTGTTAATGATAATTTATTTTATTTCATAATAATTCATTGTATGTCACGATAGTTCATTACAATTCAAGATCATTCATTACGTTTCAAGGTAATTCGTTACACTGCGTGCTAATTCATGATAATTTGACATGATAATTTGTTACACTGACGTCCAAATTGAGCCGTCGGTTTAGTAATGTAAAGTTGAAACTAATTTAAGAATGTATATACATTATCTTTACATACCATATACATATTGCCCCCCCACACATTTTGAAAACCTGAACAAATGTAGAAACGTACCTGGCCCCATTTTTAACCAGTGTAGTTTCGTTTCTGTATCATCACCTTCCTGTCTATATGTAAATGGCACGTGCCATTTATACCTGAAAGATGAATATTATTGATTTGTTTGAATGGTGTTTTACGTAATTTTTAGCACATGGTAGAACATATGTTTTATATTTTTTGTATTTTATATATGTTTTTTGTAGGGGCGGACCACCTCAATTTTCTGGGTAAAACCAGTCCTGTATACCTCCCGCCATCCGTAAGAATCAGCAGCTTCTCAGAATAATGAAATATTTAGATCAGTAGTATATGGTGGGTGCACTATGACTTGTTTGTATTGGTACCCCGAAAACCCACTCCATCAATGAGCACTAGTATATGGTTGGTGCAGTATGATTTGTTTGTGTTGGTACCCCGAAAACTCACTCCATCAATGAGCTCTTTAGTTTTATTACAAATACATAAGCACACATTCGGTTAGTTATTTGCAATAGTATATGATGGGGATACGGTTTAAGCAAATATGCAAGTCGAAAAAATCCGCCTTATACTACTAAAACTGTTAAGGAGGATTGCGAATTACTATGCGATTGTATACGTATTCGAAATTAAATTTAGAAAGTTAAAATGGCTCACCAATACGAAAATAACAGAGATAAACGTCCCAGGCCACCCTCTATTTACATTAAGTTCAATATACAATATATTGAGGAGCTGCACGTAAGGCCTGTCAGAATTTACACTGCTTCTACTCTGTACCAAATTAACCGGGTAGGGCAGCCCTTGGTTGCTAAAAAAGATACTTAAATTCTGTCCATTATTTTTATTTTTATATGACTGTATATACCCTGGTCCAAAACATTTTTTGCCGAGTATAGTTCAGAATCTCGCTGTGTAAAGTTATCTCATAGTTAAGTATAGGCATTATAAATGCGATATATATTTTTAACAGTCTGTCGTTTTTGTTTATACGCATTGCACTCACTTGCGTTTTGGTGTAAGTATTGTACCAAGGTGACAGTATGGCGTCTTGCACTATATTACTTTCAAAATTGGTAAAAACACTGGTAAATAATAAAGCGACTGTGTTCTTGTGTATTTCAAATTCAACTAAGTTAGAGAGATGAGATGAGTTAGGTTTTACGGCGCACCAACGAAAACAGGGCATAGGGCTCTAACACGAATAACCAGTCCAGGCTCACACCCATTTAAAAGTAGATATGAAAGTCGAGCAGGAAATGTAGCATTCAAGTACCACAGTCAACCAAAAAAACGCTTAGAAACAAATTACACGGATAAATAAAAGGCAAGATATATGCCTCACTCTAAGTATACTGTCAACCGAATAAGAGAATACAGTTAAAATAAAGATATCCCCGCCATGCTATATCCTCTTAAGAACTAGGCATCATTAATAGGTAATATAAGTATACCATAGAGATGATCATGTATATATGAATATAAAAACAAAAGCCTAGAAAGCCACAAAGCAAGTACTCAGAAGCCAGAGCAACACGAGAAGAAAATATTAAGGGCACGACAAGATTGGAAACAAACATAAAACGTTACCGTCCTCTCAAAAGTATACAGAATGGACCTATAACCAACTATTGTAGAGAATACAACTATCGTTCGGATGTAAATTGGCATCTCTATGCAGCCTTCAGTCGTGTTTATTAACCCATAAAAATGGCAATTTAAAAAAGGACTTCCATACCGGAATCGAGCTTGAACACGTACCCGTAAATAGAATCTTCCTGTGTGTCTGATACTTTGTTAATCATGAAGCGGTCCTGTTCCAGTAGATAATAATCTCCGGAAGTAGTGACAGTGATGACGGGATAGCCCATCTGTCGGGTCCACGTGTCCATTATCTCTCCAATTTTAAACGAACTGTTGGTAGCCTGAAACATAAGTAATGCGGTAGATACTATGAATTTAGGAGGCTGGGACTAAAGAAACGGGAAGAAGTATACATAGTATAATGGACACATTTGACATTCTCCGACTGTATTAATTTCCATCCCATGTCCACCCGGACCGTGAGGTCTGTTGGCAAGTGTTACTATTTTTAGCGTGAAATTTACACGAACGTGGAAAAAAGTTATTTTGGATTCATCATTTTTTTGTTAACAATTTATTCTGTTTATTTATCTGAAGTATACTTTTATCCTTGAATAAAATAATATTGTATAATAACTTTATTATAATAATGTTGTACGTTTGATTCTTTATATTGTTTTATCTTTCTTTTAGTCAGGTCAATATAATCACGTATCAGGTATCGTATACTCCTGATAAAATCGTTCTATTAATAAACACGACCCCTACCCCCACCCCTTTCCCGATGGAGGACTAACTATGGACAACTCATCATGCCATAAACTCTGCTATCCTTTGGCCAGTAGACATGGTAGAGCATAAAACCCTGCAGTGTCTAGATTTAAAAGGATGCATGTATCCAAATAATAGACCTTATCGATATATGATTCAAAATATCAAATGAAAACAGAAATATTCGGTTCCAATTTTGTATTCGTTTGTATTTAGTGCTAACAGTTTGTTTCTGACATTTAGAATTAGTATAAATCTTCAAATCGCATGTACAAACTGTCATTGTTCGCGTGTCTGCGTTTAGTTCTTAACAAAGACGCTTCCCAAGAGGGATTTATTGAATGTTCATTTGTTAACTAACTGTTTCAATTACAATATTTAATTCTCTGATTATGCTTTATACGAGAAGAAAAATCCACAGTTTATTGTCTGTTACATGTATGGTAATGAAGCAACTGTCGATTGCGCATGTTTCATAACAGACATAAGCTCAGAAAGCGCATAAAGCCATGGAAAACTCAAGAGAAACTCCAGTTTGACTTATTGATACACGTGTATGCTTACTAAATATGCTATATGATAGAAACTGTACATCACGTTGTAATATTTCAGCTTTTCAAGGTTTTATAGTTATAGTTAAGCAAGTATGTTACATCGTAAGGTCCTTGTTTTTCTAAAAAAAAAAAAAAACACAAAAAAAACACACAATAAAACACAACACTGAATTATGTTACTCTATGACCCTTTTGAAATGTAAAGTTACATTCTGATGACGTTGCAACTGCAATTTTGATGTCTCTGATCTAGGTTTGTAAATATAATTCCTACGTCTTGGACATTTTTTTCTGTATGACTTTTTTTCCCCAGACAACCTTGATTTTTTAACCCTTAGAATTAGTTTGGCATCGAAATATCAAGATCATATAAACAAGTTTTGTGTGTTTAAATTATTTCTTTTTAAAATTCCTCTTAATATGTTTACATATATTTTAACAATATATCAAAACAATAAAATGACATCCATTGGGCAAGATGAAACACGTTTTAACACAAAACTTCCGGTGTGGGAATGTAATAAAGCCATGACATATTTGTCATATTACACTAGTGAAATAAATATGGAAATGAACATCATTCGGGAATTTCCGTTCAACTCGGAGTACATAGGAATTGCCTCGTCGATTTCCGTAACCGTTTAAAATACCATATTACGGAAATCAACGAGGTAGACGAAGAAGACCGAGTCATCATACGAGGTCATCCTAAAAATATAGGACGTCATCATATGACGCCGTTATATATAGGCAGCTACAATAATAAAGGATGATTATGGGGCTTTTTTGAGTTATGTGATAAACAGAATTTCACATTCGTGCCTGTTAACTTGTTAGGTACACTCGGCACAACCTCGCATCATATACTCGGCACAACCTCGCATCATATACTCGGCACAACCTCGCATCATATAATCTGGTACAGTCTCGCATCATGTAAACTAATCCAACTCGTTCGTAAATTCAATATCAAACAGGCACTCATGTAAGTACGGTGTCCTGTTAGGGCCATGTTACCATCGCATCGTACCATCGACCACCGACCTACGTCAATGATCGATGGTAAGATTCGATGGTAAGATGCGATGGTAAGATGCGATTGTCGATGGTAAGATGCGATTGTCGATGGTAAGATGCGATGGTAAGATGCGGTGGTCGATGGTAAGATGCGATGGACCATCAAATCTTATCATCGACCATCGACCTAGGTCGATGGTAGATGGTAAGATGCGATGGTAACATTGCCCTAACAGGATACCGTATGTAAGATCCTCTGTATTAATTTAATGTAATAGCATGGAAGGTGAACATTAATCTTGACATGTCACAGCTGTTTTAAGTTGATTTGCGACATATTCAAGCATGTTTATCATAAACGGACAATCTGGTACTGTATACCATACGTTATACTGACCATTGTTATAAATCATGACTATTCTTCCACTACTAACATATAACAGAAGAAGGATACATATTTTCATATTTACCTCTGTAAACGTCTGCCAAAGCTCAGACATCTCCGCGTTCTTGAACTTATATTTAGTGACATATGTCTGAAAAAGAGGTCGATTATTTCATTATGTTACCATTATTACATCATATATCATACCATATTATATGGTATCGCAAGCGCGAATAGACTGAAAGAGATCTTTGTCGTCTGTTTTTTTTCCAACACTAGCTAAAACCAATATAAATATAAACACAATATGAATATACATTTATGATTTACAATAATAAAAGCCAAATCATCCAGTTTTCTAGAAAAGCATTTTCAAGAACAATAATTTCACCAAAGTTTCCAAGCTTAATTAATGCATGTACACATTTCATATAAAACAGAAGCACATTGTGAGGGTTTTCATGCAGTTTTCTTGGACCCACACCAATCACTCTTTCGGGATGCCCTTAATCCTTATATTTCTCGTACATAAACCAACTCATAATTCTACAGGCATTTTCAAACAACACGTTTAAAACTATGTTCAAACTTCCAATTAGCTCAAATGGTGTACTTGCACTCACACGTATTTCATACCTGCAATCGCATGTATTTCATACCTGCAATCCTAAACGGAAACCTTCGTTGCCAAGGAAACTCTTTAGCATGCGCAGAACAGCCATTCCCTGAAATACAATAGATATAATGATATACTATTACAATTGTACTTTTTTAATCATACATAGCTTTTCTTACAATAAACACTGAAAATGGGATTCCATGGAAGCACCACAAACTAACAAGAGAGAAAAATGGACTCGGTTTTATTGAGTGATGAGAGGTGTTATAAGGTACAACACCTTTCTTGTACCCTAGCACATACTCTCATTTTAAAAAAAGGTGGGTGACCTACTATGCTGTATTTAATAATTTACATTAAATTGTGTTTAAATCATACATTACTGAAAACTACGATGCTCCGTTAGAGCCATCGTACCATCGCGTATCGACTTGTAAACGCTGGTACGATGTCGATGGTACGATTGCGATAGTACAATGTCGATGGTACGATTGCGATGGTACGATGTCGATGGTACGATTGCGATGGTACGATGTTCATGGTAAGATGGAGAGATACAATGTTGTATCTTTATACCATCGTCATCTTCCTTTTGTATAATCACGTTTATAAGTCGATACGCGATGGAACAATGATTCTAACTAGACATCATACCATTACGTGGTCCGAGTATTAACTTTCTTACCCCATCCAACCCCTTCGTCATGAAGCGAAATCGGGGTTGGCTGGGGTATAGAAGAAACCCTTAATTTAGGCTTAACAAGTTTGAATATTGTAAAATTGAAACATTAAATAGGTAATTGTAAACAGGTTATAGATTTTTTTCAGTAAAAATTGTTTTTAAACGTGCTTTTTTTTTTTTTCGAAATGTCTATTATAAAATCCTGCTAATATAAGCTTTCCCGTCACTTAATGGAATTAAGACGGGACCACGTAATAAAAAGGCAGAGCGTCCTATCGATAATATTTTGTTGAAGGAAAGGGTGTTAACAAAAACCCTTAACACTAATTCTTGTGTCCAAAATGTGCACTTAGGCCATAAAAAATTAATTACCTGGTTCTCAGGCCCGCCCGCATGTCTTTTTTTGGTGCCGCATTGCCGATTTTATCTCAAAAGTAATAAAATAAAAATTGGAAATGCGCTACCGAAATTTCGAAAACAAAGTTCCGCATAAAAGTTTGTTCCGGTTTTTACATGCAACCACCTCATGGGGAATCCCCTTGTCGGTAGACTGGTGCGCGGCCGACTATCTGCCGCTCTGCTCGCTAGCTTGTGAGTGTTGCAGTCGTACGGGTACCAATCTAGGAGAGTCAGACGCTTGAGACGCTTGGAACTAGTAGGTGCTACAGAACAGGCGATTTATTCAAGCGTCTAATCGACAAAGTCTCACAACAACATGCAATAAATACAAATATACGGACTTATTGTGTGTGAAATAAGCATAAGTCGGGAAGAAATGATAAGGTAATGATCGACAATAGAGATGAGCTGATCCAACTGGTTATTGCACATGAATTTCGAGATATTTTGCATCAATACATGTATTGGAATTAAAAGTTTGGATAAAAAAAAATCGCCCGCGTGTCTGTTGACCACTGTAAAATTGTAAAAAAAAATGCGCCCGCCCGCATCTCTTCTCAGAAAAAGTGGCCTGAGAACCAGGTAATTAATTTTTTGTGGCCTTAGTAGATATATGGACCAAATATACTTCGCCGCAAGATCAAAATCGGAGACCTGGCTCTCCCAACACATACGTCTTCTGAAAGAATGCATTACATATTGTTTGTTGGCTACGCTTCCTCCCTTTCGGTTTCTTAATTTTGAAGATGCCTCTTCATAGACTATTTACTATTCGTATAGTTCAATGCAATGCTTTTACCTTATTATAAGATATTTGATCGAATGACTCAGCAATTTCATCCGGATGGTTAATCTTTGGTGAAACCGGATGTGACGTCTCCAGCGCATCCTTGACCATCACCGGAAACATGTCCTCCACGATGACGATATCTAACTGTAATATAAATGCATCGTTTAACTCTGATTGCCAGCAGATTCACACGAAACATTTGTTTGAAAATACACAATCACCGATTTGAATATGTTTGCGAAACTTGGAGAGCGGAATTGACTAGAACGTATATGAAAAACATGGCAGAGACATTTATGGGTATTACGCTTTCAAAAAGTATAAGAGCGTAAATTTAATCTCAGTGGATTATTAAATGAGCTTTAGATTTGTAGAGCTCTGCCCCACTCGTTTTCAATGACGTGTCTGACGTGAGTGATCGGCACCATTCACCTCGTCTCCCTCTGATGTTGCTGTCCCCGATTTTTGTGTAATATATATGTACTGATTTTTGTTAACATTAATTTCAATAAATAATGAAAAGAGATCACTTGGATTCTACAGGACCAGTTAGTGATAACACTACTTTAATGTGAACATATAATTCAATTTCTAAAATTACCGTGACTCATGATACCTTTGTAAAAATCTCACTTGCTTTGATAGGACACGTACTTGTAATTAAATACAGACAGTTGTGATCTACTACATGCACCAGTAGCCAGTTATACATTGGTTGCATGATCACACATTGAATAAAGATGAAAAAACAACAGAATAATGAAATATACGATTTTCAGATGGACGGTTTATCAGCTGGATGGTTTATTACATGGACGGTTTATCAGGTGGACGATTTATCAGATGGACATTTTATCAGATGGACTATTTAGCAGATGGGTGGTTTATCTATCGGATGGACGGTTTATCAAATGGACGATTTATCAGATGGACGGTTTATCTATCAGATGGACGGTTTACCTATCAGATGGACGGTTTATTGGGCGGTTTATCAGATGGACGGTTTAGCAGATCGATGGTTTATTAGATGGGCGGTTTATCAGAAGGACGGTTTATCAGATGGACGGTTTTTCTAGTAAATCGATAATTTCTATCAGGATATTTAATTTTGCTGCCAAAACTATTACCCAGAAATTGATTTGATTTCTGTCTTGACGTTATCAAATGAATCCAAGAAAATGTCGCATACATCACTCCGATGGGGCACTTTACTTGCAGTGTCTTATTATTATTATAGACGTTTCCAGAAAAAACATCAGAAAAATATTATGTACATCATTCCCGACTGCAGGAACAGCTGTCTCGCAATAGTTTATAGTTATAGAAATGACACGGCACCAGACGACATTGGCAGCAGACGCTGAGTTAGGATGCATACTTGAAGCAAGGTTCAAACTTCTGCTGCGTCAGTTGTCTGTGTAAAGGCGGAATTAAAGAAACGCAATCTTGGTTGTTTTTAAATCATGGCAAGTAATTATTTGAATATGTAAAGTAGCTATCCCGCCAACAACAGTCCCGTCAGCAGTAATAATATGCAAAAAACATTTGCTTTATACTTTTGTTATAATTAATATTAATGAATGGACAACTGCAAGTTATGAAGAAAAAGCTAATGGGACGCCGTGACATTTTAAAAACAATGACCGAGTTGTTCAAAGATCGGTTAACCTAAACGAGCGTTATTATGATTAAGACCTGTTGAATATGTTAGACCATGAGCCAGAAAATGTTTGCTACCATTTCAGGTGGCATATTCTTACTGGTACTATGTTATGAGGTACATTATGGAGAAAGAAAAAATCCATGATAGGAGTGCCAACAGGGTAGCTGTTTCCTGTTATAAGAGTTATCTTCCCCTTTTAAACAAAAATCAGGTTTCTTTGAAAAAATGTTTTTCTCTAAAAGCTTAAGTGCTAGTTGTCTAATATTTTGCATGGTGGCATAAGCTTATGGCCCGCTACAAGAAAAAGTAAAATAGTGACCCTGGGATCATATTTGACCCGACCCAGGGGCAGCTGCCCAGGGGTCACATATTTACATAGCGTTATAATGGACAATCCTTTAAAAAAATACTTTTCTAAAACTACAAGAGCTAGATGTCTAATATTTTGCATGTATTTTACGCTTATAATCCTACCAAATTTGCTAAAATTGAACAAAATTATATCCCATCGAACAGAAAGTCTTTAACAATAAAGTCAACACCCAGAAAAATAATAAACGGTACACTTAAATGTGTTTTTAAATATATATATATAAACATACTTAATTAGAAACATCTCAGAATATATCCATAAGTTTACTGAATAACCAAAGCAGTTGCAGGCAAAGAGTAAACAAATCTATAAGATACGATCAAAAAACCTAAGGACATTTTGAGTTGTTTGTTTTACAAATGTACAACCTTAATTCACACAAAGTACCACCAAGAAAGCCATATTATTGTAGTAATACCGGTATGTCAGACATAGTTTTCTGAGTATTCAAATACTCAACTTTGTACTATCCCGATATCCTGGGTACCGATCCTTATTAGTAAGCGTTTTTCGTTCGCCCATCTCGTGTTTAAATTAACCAACTCAATGAGACCATACTCTATCTATTACATAGACTCCGATACACAGGAACGCCCAGTTTATGTCCCCATCAGACGTACGAGGTTACCTCTTTCTTCACGCGGGAAATTGTCTTGCCAAATAACACACTTGCCAAATAACACACTTGTCAAATAACACACTTGCCAAAAAACACTTGTCAAATAACACACTTGCCAAATAACACACTTGTCAAATAACAAAATTGCCACACTTGCCAAATAACACACTTGCCACACTTGCCAAATAACACACTTGCCAAATAACACATTTGTCATACTTGCCAAATAACACACTTGCCACACTTGCCAAATAACACACTTGCCACACTTGCCAAATAACACACTTGTCAAATAACACATTTGCCACACTTGCCAAATAACACACTTGCCACACTTGCCAAATAACACACTTGCCAAATAACACACTTGCCACACTTGCCAAATAACACACTTGCCAAATAACACAATGACGAAACTCAGTGGCGCCTCGAAAAATTCCGGAGACTTGACTTGAACCCGGGTTCTCCGGATTTCAAGTCCACCATACTATCCACTGGGCCACATGTTGTATGCGCTCAAGGAGGCTGACTGCGATGAAATGCATACATCTAAAATGCTAATAAATACTGATAAAGGTGATCCTTTGGGAGCAACAAACACAATTAAGAGAATAAAGCAGCAGACTCGGTAAACTTGATGATATCAATGATACGGTTATATCCAAAATGTTGGGGTTCACAAGAGTCATTCTTTTCTAGCAAATGCGTGTATGTATGTGTTGTTCAAAGGAGTATACTCCCTCCGCCAGTGTACCAGAGTAAGAATCTCTCAATGGCACGGTATTCTGTATGCATGGCATGAGTTGCAAAATGTCTATAAGCCTTATATATGACCATCCCATTGCTACGTTTTACTTTGTAATATCAATTAATGGCAAAGCTTTTGGTTTAAATGATTGTATTACCTAACATAACATTATATAACATGCATAATAAGCATAAAATGTAACATTGGCGTTTTTTAAAACAACAACAAAAACAAAAACACGCTTACACATAAGGATCGGTACAAAAAACGCTTACTAATAAGGATCGGTACCCAGGATATCGGGATAGTACAAAGTTGAGTATTTGAATACTCAGAAAACTACGTCTGACATACCGGTATTACTACAATAATATGGCTTTCTTGGTAGTACTTAGTATGCGAATTAAGGGTGTACATTTGTAATACAAGCAACTCAAAATGTCCTTAGGTTTTTTGATCGTATCTTATAGATTTGTTTACTCTTTGGCTGCAACTGCTTTGGTTATTCGGTAATCTTATGGATATATTCTGAGATGTTTATAATTAATTATGTTTATATATAATTATATATTTACAAACACATTTAAGTGTACCGTTTATTATTTTTATGAGTCTTTACTTTATTGTTAAACATTTCCTTTTTGATGGGATATAATTTAGTTTACACTGTGTTAATAGCGAGGTTGTGTACGAATAACATCAATTTAAGTTAACCATTAGGCCGTATTGACTGCTGACCGTTCCAAGTCGCTTACCCTGTATTCATCACTTCTTATGTTTCACTTTGTATTCATTCATACCCATTCATTGACTATTTAATTTGATTTTTGTTTGTTTTAGTTTGTTGTACAGTGTTAACCTACGGTGCAATTGCGTTTGAGTACTGTGTTTAATATAGAACTATTTTTCTCATTTTATATATAGATGCTGCCAATGCTGCTGACAAAGCTACAGTATTCAACTTATGTTATTCAACACTTCATGTGAATACCCAATAGGTCCATACATTGATTTGCCATGACAATGCAGCAGTCTCCTTTGTGGTTTTATTGGGTGGATTCATAAAACATGCGACTTGTAAACATCGTTAAACTAGACATTTACGATAAAAGTTTCAAGTATTTTAATTAATTTAGGTCTTTAAAATGTAATACCTCATCAAAAGTCCCATTCTTGATAAATATTGCTTTTCTTAAACGTAACTAAGAAGTGATTTTATGAAACAAAAGTGTACAACTGCAAGAGATAAACACGAGACCAAAGGGCCTTGACTCGGCCTCGCCTCAAAGTTCTCACATGTTCGTCAAACAATTTCCTAATATAACTCTATGTGACCGGGGTGAAATTTTACCCCAGTACCACCATTTGAACGAACTAGTTAAAGGACCATAAACTTATATTACATGTAGAATATTAGACACTTAGCTCATGTAGATTCGGAGATTTTTAAAGGTTTTACTTTAATGGCTTTACTCACAGGACACCTGACGAAACTTGAGTCAATGGTCACCATTTGAACACACTTCGTAGAGAACCACAAGATTATGCTACCTGCAAACATATTAGACGTCTAGCCCCGGTAGTTTCAGAGAAAATTGTTTAAAGATTTTCTAGTACGGAAAGACAGTTGTGGATAAAGATACATGAACGGGACGTTAAGGTCGGAATCTACAGTTTTCTTTGAAATTCAGACTATTTTCAGACATGTACACTAATTACGTTAAATAACTTGAATTCTATTTTTCAGAACTAACAAACATGCCCTATTCCTGAAAGACCATATAATTTCCTCTCAAAATATAGCAAATACATGCTAGGCAAATACATGCTAGAAAGCAACAAAGTCGGATTCTCTGCCTACAAATACAATTCATTTACCCCACCCACTTAGCACTCAAAAAAAGGAAAACATGACATTTATAGAGACACGGCAGCATATACCTGTCCCTTATTTGAGATATAACACATCCATAATTGAATGACAAACACTCCAAATTGTCATAAAAATGCTATTTCTACATACCTTATCCGGCTTTTTTTTCCGTAATCTTATGTCGAATGGAGAGATGAAGGTATTGATCAAATAAAGCTACTATTTACAACATAGCCACCAGTTACTAGTTTCTGTTTACAGACTCTATACCGGTCACAGTACAAAAACTTTATTTACACCAAAATTAACTATTATGTCATACTAAGTCAAAAACACCACATTTGTGGATTTCTATTTTATTGTCTAGCCTGTACATGGCTTTTAATCTCTTAGATTTCTGTTTTATAAGAAATTCCCCATGGACATTCATTCGAAACTAAGGAGTCTCCCCTTAAGGGCAAACATATTTTTTCAAATTTTTATTTGTTACTTTTAAATCACTTATTCCAGTTATTTCGAGCATTTTGATACGTCAGCTGTGCCAATCCGATGGAATTTAGGCATTTCAGAGCTTCTTAAACTTGGCACTATAATTCCTGAAAAGTTACATATTTATCAGTATTTTTTGTTCTTTTATTCCTCTTCTTAGAATCAAAATTAAGTTGGTATATCTGTTGTAAATGTACTTTTGAGTACTTTACCTACATAGTATTCAGGGTACAGAAAAATCATTTATTCCCGAACTCATAATATAAAGAACCTGCTTCAGAACTTATCTAGAGTAGTCTCCCTTAGCCTACATAGCAACAACGTCATGATGCATAGCAACAACTTCACCCTTGCCTAGCAACGCCAGTATAGCATGTGACATAGTGCAGATTTTTTGTCAAACATTGAGGCAATCTATACCAGACATGACAAAGTCGACAAGGTCATATTTCCCCAAAAACTTGCATCATGCGTTCGGGCGCGCGTAAGGCTTGAACTGACGCATATAAAAAAAATAGTGTATCCGAGAAGCAGTTTGTCGAAAAGGGCAGGGCAGCAATAAACAATATACTGAGGAGTCTCCCCTAAATTTGGTCATTACATAAGTTGCTATCTCTTGGATGAATACTAGTTTGTATATATAAATCTGGTGTGGAAGCGTCCGGTTTATTTTTACCGCGCATGCGCAGACAATTTTAGAGAAATTTGGAGGACGCCATTTTGTTTGCAGCACAGTTGAGGATCGTGAGCATTTCGATTGAGCATATTAAACGTATTGCATTAAAGTTCGTGAGTAACGTTGTCCAAAAGTTAGCGACGAAAAGTAGGTACGTGTATATGTTGTGAGTTTTGAGATGATGTATTGGATAAATGTATTTTTGTCTCAAGCGCTCTCGACTGCCTGAGCCTGTGGTCAGTCGCGATGAGCTTCAAAATTCAGAATGTTGCGAGCAGTTTTGAGAAATCTGCTTAGATGTTTTTCGGAAATGTTTGATGTGGTTGGTGTGTGTATAAAGATTTGTTTTATAACAGTGTGGTGCATTTCTGATCTACTTAAGAAAGTGTTGATGTTTTTATTTTTTTGTGTGAGTGCGCATGCGTCAGTCGACATTGACCTTGTCTGTTTTGACGTTTTGGAAGCCATCTTGAAAGCTGCATTGTTTTGTCGTGTTTCAGGAAGTATTCAAGGCGGTTTCAGTTGAGGTAAGTAGATTTGATATTCTGTTATTATTTGACGGTTGTAAATTTAGTAATGAGACGAGAACTTCGGCTACCTGTACGTTTTGTTATTTTGTGTGAGTGAGCATGCGTAGAAGTCAGTGGTGGGGTTTGCCCTGTCAGTTATGTTTACATTGTGTTTGTATGGTCGTATTCGAGGAAGTTTTCAAGAAAATTTCACTTGATTGCCATTGTAAGTAGGTGTGACATTAAGCTATGGTGGCGACTGTAAAATTTGCAATGAAACGATAAATGCACTTGAGAAATAGCTGTTAAATATGTGCGATTGCAAGTGCATAACATTTTTGACGGGAGTTTGTTGTTCTCCTATGCATATATTGAAACATCAGTTGGGGATTAAATTAGCATTGACAGTGAGATTATCCTTTGGCGAATGGGAATCACTGAGTGACACATACCCGAAATGAAGAAATGTGTTTCGCTTGTCCTGTGTACATATACATGTACGGGTTCTATCCCAGGGATAATGCTTTCTGTGCAGGAAAGAAGGGCCAGTGCCTTTTCTGGTAGTGTCCTCATTGGCGGAAATTGATGTGTTGGTGTTGGCGAAGGTCATACATTGTCAGAGATAATACGATACACATGTAGGACCCCGGTGCTGGTATCATACCGTTTCACTGGGAACCGGTATTTACCCGTTTAAAAACCTGGTACCCCTATCGGTATTTGGAAAAATATGTCTACCTTATTTTGAAGCAGTTCTGGCAGCGAATAAGCTCCAAACTGCCATGATCACGATGAACTATCAGCGTGTGATCATTTTGTTTAAATATTTACACCCAGACTCATACAGCTTGCAATTCAATGGCATTTTTTTGCTGTGTAGTACCTAGCAATTTAATCGAGAAACCATGTATATTTATAGAACGTAATTTACACGCTTTATGGACATGATGGAACCAACGGTCATAGTCTACGGCACGTTAAAAGCGGAACCAGTCTATTAGTGAGGCACGCATTTGGATACGTATTTTCGTATTCACTTTTTGCAACAATTAAATGGAATTAAAACACGAGAAACTCACAATAAATATGATATATGTAACTGAACATGAAATAACGAAATAAACAAATCTTTAAAGCGGAAAATAAAAATGAAATAAATCAAGTACGAAAATAAGACCGATTTTGTCAGCAAACTGATCGAAGATTGGTTTAAACCGCGCATCGTTAACAGTACTTTTAAAATACCTTACTGTTTCGTTGGTCCCGGTACCGTACCGTTTAATTCTAACGGTATCCAACCCTAGTAGTACATAATGTAACACCCAAATGTTGAGAACACAATTCATGACTTTATTTGCAGGGAAATACTCCAGAAATTTTATAGCCCGACGTCACGTCTGGGGCTAGTCAAAATTGAAGTCAGGCTTGTAGCAAATTCCATGCAGGTAGCCCGTCAGGCTAGTCCAAAAAAACATTCCCACTGCCTACATTACACGATCTGTGTATAACAAACACACGCCAGTCAGGCACATGTAATTAAACATTTATCACTGTGTTGTACCTGCGTCCCTGTCGGAGGCCTCACTCTGGTGACGTCAGGGGATTGACCTTCGTCTAGGCAAGGGTCAGCCAATAGTCGGCCAGCAATAAGCCACGAGACTCCAATCCGGGTGAGCTCCGACGAATCAGGACAATACTCTCTCTCTTCAACCTCAACCACCGAACCAACAACTCCACGTCTGATCGTCCCTGCACATCACGTCTACATTGGTTCAGAGGAGCTGGGAGCATTCTAGGTAAGTAGACCGTTACCTAGACATTATTGTGCGTTGGTCTATAGCGCGGGTATTCACTCGTACATCAACTGTATACAATATGTGGGTGGGGTAATGCTAAAAAACAAACAAAAAAACTCTGTCCTAAATTGTTCCATCTTATCATTGCTACGCTTTCACCCAATGACTACTGCCAACACAACTTAAACATACATTAATTGGTTATGAGTAGATACGAATTACTGATTTTTTTTTAAAACTTATCCGTTAAATCAGAATCAGCTTTAACATAATGAGATGTCGTCAGCTGGGTATAAGTAATAAGTAGTCAGGTCTCAGTGAGCTGGTTAATTGAAATAAATTTGAAATTGTGATAAAACAAGATACGTAAAAGTATTTCCAAACAAGATAAATGATATTAAACTGACAAAGACAAAAACAAACATACACATTATTTTAAGGCAAGTAAAAAAGACAGGGCTTGTGACAAAAACACAGGGCAAGTGGAAGAAAAACAGGGCTAGTGGATTTCCAGGACCCACTAGCCCTGGGATAGTCCCCTAAAAAATATTCTTGGAGCCCTGAATATACTGCAAAGGTCGGAAGTCCATTATGATGTTTCAATTCCTCTGCTGCATCTTGCAAGCAATATTGCTCTTGCAATAATTTTTCAATTATGAACACTTGTGTTTACATAAACATTACCTGTGTTACGCTAAGTATTTGGATCTGCACAGGTACGTATTTTGTCTTGTGCACTGCTTTAGCAGCAACACGCCTACTAAACAGTGACTCCAGCTCAAAAAAGAGCAATCGTAAAATGAGACAAAGCAACATCCGAGCTAGAGACATCGTCAAGAAATGGCTGTCAAAATGTGAGTATGACCCATGTTTTAGCTATTTTTTATTGTTTTAATACATGAACTGACAAATCGGAGAATGTCATGCTCCGGGTATAAGCCAGGAACGTCCGTAAAACCCACGATTTGTTCCATATAATGGCTGACCTTTGTTTTAGAACTTTTCTCCCGTGACCGGTAAGCTTGTTTACATAACAAATTTCGACATTCTTGTGTAGTTTAGTCCAAATTCTACACATGATACATATTGTAGCATCATATATTGGTCCAATATGATGGTAGATACAAATGAGCACCACAAATACACAGGAAAAGGCATTACTCGGAGAGTTATGCTGATTTTATTATAAGAGCTAGAGACAACATACGGGAGCTGGAGACAAAACAGGGAGATAGAGTTGATGCATTTAGAAGTATTACTTAAAACTTACGTATTTGGAGTGGTGGTTATCATCGAAAGAGACTGATGATATTGTGACATTCGAATTAATCGTAGGTTTCTACGAAGCGATACACCCGGTATATATGTTCGCTAAACAATAAATGAATTGAATGCGATGTATTTATTTAAATTTATACCAAATATTTCCAACTGACGCAGATGTTCTATTTACATGTAATCTATTGATTTTCGTTTAAACTGAATCCGTATTAAATTATCGTGAAACTGTAAACATGTATCTATAAAGAGAACAAACATTTGATGTTGATGTACCGTAACGGGTAAAATGTATTAAATATTTAAGATTTATGATCGCCCTGTGTCCGTCGTCCGTTGTCCGTGCTTCAAACAAATCTCCTCCTAAACCGCTTGGCCAATGTCAACCAAACTTCACAGGAATGTTCCTTGGGTGGTCCCCATTCAAATTTGTTCAAAGAATTGAATTTGGTTAGGACTTAAGCTCCGGCACAAAGTGTGCCCCTAGTTAAGACAGTTTATAAAACGCACTGCCTTCTAATATGGCCGTTGGTTAAATAGATATCTATTTTATGAAGAATGAAACATCAAACAGTACTGACAAAGGAAGAAATTAACTTGAAGAAATAGCACATGTGGTGAGATGTTTTTTTACAAAGTTCAATTGATACAACACTGAGCTATTGAAAGCCCAAGTCCTTATCAGGCGACAAAATTCGAGCACGCTAGAAGCCGCAACAGATCGTCACTGACGTAATGTATCACTACGCTAACAGACAGAGCGTCAGCTGTCATTTTGAGTGGGTGTTCATTCGCATACATTCAAGTCACTGTATGCATATTGATAGGGGCCCTGGCCTTGTGTAGAGAAGAAATAGTTTTCCGGAATCTTAATCGTAAATAAACTGTGGGAAATGGAAAGAAAATTGAAGAATGTGATGTACTTTCTACTAAGACAAGAAACGAGATGATATATTTTATCTCGAAATATTATAAACGCCGTCTGGACCCCGTACATCCAGCTTTGCAAACCTGGGATAAAGTAGCTCATTTGCATTATAATATCGAAAGGACCAATGCTTCTGAGCAAAAGTAGTTATTTTTCAGCAAAAAAGAATAGAGGTAAACATTTGCGATATTAGCGGGAAAATGGAACATCCGTCACCTAATGGAGACAATCTTAAAGAAAGTCTTCGTCAAAATGTTATAATTGCATAATTTACAAATTGTTTAACTACGCTGTAGAAGCGGCATTCCAGACGCAATAGATTGAACTGATCACGCGTTGATGATGACCCGCGATCACCATACATCGAGCGGAGAAGTGTTTTTTCGAATCCGATTTTGTACAGATATGAATAATGTTGCTCCGAATTAATAAATGATGGAATACATAGCACAATAAAAAAATATGTAAACAATAATACAATTAGACGTAATTTTCCTAAAAGGATAACTCATATTTCTATCCGGTGCATCGAACTCAAGAAGACGCTTTCCGCCAGTTTTGTCAACGCAGAACCAAATTGATACTTACAGACAGTCCAATAGTAAAATAGGAAAAACAATGCACCGTTATTGATAACAATTGTTCGCTGTAAAGGTTTTTCTGTTACCTATTATTATTCAATGGTCAGTACTAATCCATCTGGCGGGAAAGAAAACATCGTTGGCAGACTGTAGTACCATCCAAATACAAACGCAAGGTCACTGCATACAATGTTCATAAATGCACTTACACCATGTACACTCAACAGAACTGTTCAATTTCCAAAGCCCCTAGTCCATCAGTGCTTTCAGCACTTTGATTAAAATTGGTTTAATAACATTTTATTATGGTATGCAATAGTATTCCATCGACTCTAGCTCCCTGTTTTGTCTCCAGCTCCCGTATGTTGTCTCTAGCTCTTATAAAAAAATCAGCATAACTCTCCGAGTAATGCCTTTTCCTGTGTATTTGTGGTGCTCATTTGTTTGTATCATCATATTGGACCAATATATGATGCTACAATATGTATCATGTGTAGAACTCGGACTAAACTACACAAGAATGTCGAAATTTGTCATCTAAACAAGCTTACCGGTCACGGGAGAAAAGTTCTAAAACAAAGGTCAGCCATTATATGGAACAAATCGTGGGTTTTACGGACGTTCCTGGCTTATACCCGGAGCATGACATTCTCCGATTTGTCAGTTCATGTCTTAAAACAATAAAAAATAGCTAAAACATGGGTCATACTCACATTTTGACAGCCATTTCTTGACGATGTCTCTAGCTCGGATGTTGCTTTGTCTCATTTTACGATTGCTCTTTTTTGAGCTGGAGACACTGTTTAGTAGGCGTGAGCAAGTGGACAAGAAACTAGAATTTTCTTTTATTTGTCAGGGTGGAAATATAACCCAAAGATCAGAATTTTGTGACGCTGTTAATGCCTATAACAGGCAGAGGGATAATGTATCTATTCCTCTCTCCTTTCAGCATTACCCCTTGCACGTGTTGGTCGAGCCTGGTTGAATTTGTTGACAAAAGTGGTTGCCTTGTAAGTAATGCCAGCAATAAGACTTAAGTCGGCTTGATGTTTCTATGGTCACTCACTAAACATGCAGTTAAGCAATGCATTTTTCAATAATTTCATAAACAAGAACTGGAAGATCGTGAACGTCATCGAAGTGTTGACTGCGCATTTTTGCTTTAATGGCCGGGAATAAGTACAAATCACACGGGGCCATATCTGGTGAGTAAGGAGGGTGCTGTATAGTGTCTATATTAAGTTCAGTAAGGGTTTTCTGGGTAATCGCAGCGTAATGTGATGGTGCATTATCATGATGTAGCTCAAAATAGAAAATTTGATAGAGTAGCGCTGCTTCATGTCTGAATTCGAACAATTTCAGTGCGGTGCGATTGACAATCGCGCACTGTAGCATGAAAATGACGTCAAAAACGTTCGCTCGCATACATGACGTAATGTAGAAAGCTCGGGAAACGTCAACGTGCATCTTCGAGCAATTCTGGCGTAAGAAAATGTGTAGTTTCTCTATTTAAAATGTACAAAAACTAAAGCGTTTGTGTAACCTTACGTGTTGCCCCGCCCAACGTTACTTGACGTCGCCATAGTGGCGCTAGTGGACGCATACCTTGTCATAAGGTAAACATGTTCATAGAACATATCCGTGATGAGTTAAGGTACCATTGTACAAAATTTCATAAAAAAGTTCTTACTCGAACAAAAGTAATGGCATTTTTCCTGTTACTTTTCGAACACCCCTCGTATATACGTTTCGTATTGTGTTGCCGTTGTTTTGTCTATTTGTGTGGCCGGTAAGTAATAACAGCAATAGGACAAAGTTGGCTTGCTGTTGGTATGTTTGCTCAATTTACATACTGGAAAGCTATGCATCTGTCGCGTTCGAGCTGAAAACGCTATACATATGGACCACTTTCTCATCCGGTAGTTTGTCTGGTAAACTTCATGCTGGCTAAAACTTTTGCATTTCTTCATGGCCCTTTATCAAACTTTCAATACATACTCATCATGACAACATTGACATGACCTTACTAAAATATGCAGGTCACGGATACACTGAAGGGCATCAAACGGGTTGAATACTGACTTTTCTTCTTTACGGGCACATATCGTTCGCTATAACTCTCTCAATACTTGAGCCAACTTCCAAGACATACTCATCATGACAACATCACCATGACTATACTAAAATATAGAGGTCTAGCTTACACTGAAGGTGATGGTATAGGTTAAATATTACTTAATTTTTGACGGAAACAACGTTGGCTACATATTTCCAATTTCCTCATCTTTGTTCATGATATGTACAATATATACTCATCATGACTACATGTACATGAACATACTAAAATATAACGGTCACTGAAGCTCGCACGGACAAATGACTTCACATACAACATTAATAGATATTTCTGCACCATACTTTCAATATCTTTCAATATGCCAACATCGACATGGTCATACTCAACTGTAACTGTTTTTACTGCAGTTCTGAATGAAAAGTTTTATTAATAATAATAGAAAAATGCGCTTTTGTTTAGATAAATATCATCATCTCTAAATCAGAAATACACCCCTGAATCGGACTTGCCCCTGATTAATAATTTCTTATCGTAATCATTTGTGTATTGCCTAAGTAGTATGGCAGACACTTAGGGATCACTTTTTCCATTGTCCATCACACTTTACCCTGCAACCTAACCTTGGCCATAATAACTTGAAAAGTTTTTGGTCTCTGTCTTCATAAAACGTCACACACATCTTCATTTTACCTCAAGACATGTGTTAAACATGACATATAACTGATTTCATTTTGGCAGAGTTATGCCCCGTTTTATAGTTACATAGAATGTACAGGCTGAAATAAGCACACGGCAAGCGGCCCAAGTCTTCTTTTGAACAGCCTTCTAGTTTTATATCAATTGATTTCATAAGTTACCTTTTACAGTCCGACTCAAAGGCAATTACGAGTGTTGCGAAATGCTTGAAAATTCATTATACATCTGTCAAAATGTAAAAAAAAAAGGATTATTGAATTAAAGTTGCAGTGGGTTTATTTCCAATCTTAACACGGATGATATAGACAGTGTCAAGCACTATCGTTTAATCTAATTTGTTTTTGTTACCCTCGCTTTCGCATTAAATCGCCCGATGCACACAGCTGTTAATTAAAACAACTGATTTAAAATGTATGCTCTTTTAAAAAGGCGTTTACATGTTCTGGTAAATTGTGAAACAGATCCATATTTGATTTTCAGACATTTCATGCAGTACATCACAAGTTTTTGTTTGTTTTCGTTGTCCGTTTTCAACAATATAAAACATTAAAATCCATAATCCAAGCGTACCGTTTCTTTGCCAGATGCATTTTACAAGGCGGAACTCACATCACGTTTTTTTACATGTTGTTTTCATTATTTCATTAATATAAAAATACTGACTAGTAAAGTAACTGATTACAAATAATTATCACCCTGTGTGGTTGCTGGTGTAGAATACAACCACTGCAAATTGTGCTTAAGCCACATGGGACCCCTCCAAACCCCCATGTCATGTTCATTTTTGCATTTTTTATCATGCAAGTTCAAGGTCTTTGTTGTGCATCAACTCTACAGTTCTCAGGTTATACATGTACAGTTCTAGGCCTGTTTCCCATGTCTTATTTTGATGTATAAAATTATAGAGAATGGACCTTGCATACATGTTCATTCGTGTTCGGCGCTATATAACCTAGTATGTGTCGAGGTGCCGTAAAACTCAGTTCAAATTCTAAAAAAACCATTAATTAGAATAATATTAAATATAATATGCAACATTTCCTCGAATGAAAATAAAGAAATGGAGAAATAGATGCACTCATTATCTGTGTAATTTCGACATGGCCAAATTTTTAGTTTCTATGCAAAATAGTTTCACTTAAGTATGCCATTCATTTTTGACGTAGCTGATTTCCACTCCAAGCAGTTTGTCATCAAACTCCGCATAAGTACGCCATTTTACTCACTCGAAATGAAATAATAAAGTCTGGGTTTGACGTGAGCTGCATTGTACCATCCCAGTAAACTCGATCATGAAAAATTGTAATCGGATGAAGGCTTCACTGACGAATTTTAGATCATAATGTTAATTCGGAACAACAGTTGCTCTTTGTGGCTTGTCAAAATGTTTCAGCCTTTAAATAGTGATGTACCAATTAATCGATTGTAACTGATGCAAGTCTATAATCGATCATCGGTTGAATGTAAAAATGCAATTAATTAATGTTCAAAATAGGTCTCTTGGAAGGGAATTTCAGGATTGTTATTCTTGTCATTTAGTAAAAGATTAAGGTCACTGTTACTATAAATAGGATTTTGGTTGCCGTTTCCCCTTTATGGTTTAACAAAAATTTCACCTCATCGGAATTGGCATGGGATTGTTACTTAGGTTATCCAAAGGTCAAGGACACTATTACTAAAAATACAAATTGATTTTTATCTCGACTACTCTTCTGACACTACAAGATGGATTTTCATGAAATTTTGCAGGAATGTTGCCCATGATGTCTAGTTGATCTTAGCAAAAATCCACGTTTAAATCCAACATGGCTGCCAAAGCTAAAAATAGATTATTAAAAAACAAGTTTGTAGCGACAACTTTTTGAAAACTATGTGATATTGAAATGTGACTTTTTGTAAAATGCTCAGCATGACATGGTTCTTGTAGAAAATCATTTTGAGTTGATGTTAAACATTGCTAGTGACCATCATAGAGTTATATAGTAAAGACTTGTAGCGATTATTCGTCTGCAACTACTGTTAAAATGTGATGCTTTGGCGACTACTTCTGAAAAAACATAAGAGATATTGATTTACCAAAATGACTGGCACAACATGTAGTTGGTCCTAACCAAAGTTCACTTTGATTGGATGTCAAACATGGCCACCAGCGTCCATCTGTGTTTACATAGAGTTATATAGAAAATCTTGTGGCGACTACTCCTCTGAAACTACTTGGTGGAATTTTCATTAAACTTCACAGGAATGTTGCTCTTGATATCTAGTTGATCTAGCAAAAATTCAGGTTGGCTGGAAATTCAAGATGACCGCCACGGCTAAAAATATATTTTAAAAACGCGATTTTATGGCGACTACATCTCGATTCGGCGAATGGTTAATGCGAGCCTAGCAGTTTCAGTTGTGGTTTATTTGAAGTGAAATATGTTTAATCTAAATTTAACTTTGCTGATTATTTTCTTTTGTACGCTCTGTGCTGTTGGGAACATCTCTGTAGTGTAAGGAAGTATGCTTTTCTTTCGAGAAAAGAGATCCAGGTTCGAGTCCTGGCGGGGATCCCGGCACATTTACTGATCTGTACAAACTTTGTTCTGGGATAACCACAACTTTAAAATACATACATGATAAAATTGTCCATTACACAATGATACTAGTGTCAAAACGTATTTCCATAATATTTAAAATAACTTTTTTAAACTCATTATTTTCATACAATTATTATATAACATAATTGTCAAGCATTGATGTTATTCACAGAAATTTCATTAGGCCCTCCCTGCAGACCAACTACTTGCACGTCATCTACATGTAGTCCGTACTTTCCATGGTATAACATATGTGTTATACCTTTTCTTGTTTATATATTGCTCCATGTAAATTCGTGACCCCTGGAGTGCGGCCAATTATGACCGCAGGATCACCATTTGAGCAACTTTGGTAGTGGACTATAAGCGTATACTACATGCAAAATATTAGATAACTAGCTCTTGTAGTTCCTGAAAAGGTTAGTTTTTAGAGATTGTCCAATATAACTCTAAGCAAATATGTGGCCCCTGGGGCGGGGTCATATATGAGCTAAGGGTCACCATTTTATTTATTGTTGTAGCGGACCATAAGCTTATACCACATGGAAAATATTAGACATCTAGCACTTCAGGTTTTAGAGAAAACGAGTTTTTAAAGAAACCTGATTTTTGTTTAAAAGGGGGAGATTACTCTTATAACAGGAAACAGCTACCCTGTTGGCAGCTACCCTGTTGGCACTGCTATCATGGATTTTTCTTTCTCTACAATGTACTTCATAACATGGTACCAGTAAGAATTTGCCACCTGAGATGGTAGCGAAAAATTGTCTGGCTCACGGTCTATTAAGTCAAATCTATCTGAATTTCCGATGGATGAATATTTCTACCAGATACTGAGCATGCGAACGCATTATGTTTAGAAGAAATGCAACTTAAAAACATTTAGTAGTACAAAATCTGTTTTTATGAGAAAATATACTATGGTGATGTGATTTATATACTTGGTCATGATCACTTTCATACTATCTTTGCTAAACTTGTTAAACAGTTTATCAAAAGTGGTTATGACCCTATCATTTTGCAAGGTACTGCATGCTTGGTGGTGGACCCTTTTACAGTTCGCCACTATGCTTTCCTCTTTAATTGTACGATGACCAGGCAGGCTGTGAACCCTATGATGACGCCTACCTAAAGCCCATTGGGACGGTGGCGTTTGAAGTTTTTTTATGATCTTTCTTGTCGTGCCCATAATGGTTTATTCTCTTGTTGTTCTGGCTTCTGCCAAGTCACTGAGTACCTTCATTGTGGCTTTCTAGGCTATTGTTTTTTTGTATTATATTTACACGAGCATATTTGTGTTTCACTTATATTGCCTATTGATGCTGCCTTTTTGGTTAGAGATTAGATCATGGCGGGGATTTCTTTATTTACACTATCCTATTTTAATGGGATGACAGTAGGGTAAGTGTGAGGTTTGGTGCACCCTAGAACCGGTTTAAACCCCCATGGCCTACTTTGCGACTGACCGTTCCAAGGCGGTAGCCCTTATCAACCCTTTTGTGGTTGTGATGTCCTTTGTATTTATTATTACTCTTGCCTTCTTGTTGGTCTGTTTGCGTGTTTGTTTCTGTGTTTTGTGGTTGACTGTCCTCCTTGAATGCTACTTTCCCTGTCCGTTCTTTTTATATTTCTTTGAAAGTTTAAAGTAACCAATATTTAAGCTAACCAATCTTTGAACAACTGGGCCATCAAGATTACCATGTGTCCCTTTAACCTATGTATTCCAAATTAGTGGGACTAAAACCATTGATTCAATTACGCGTCTCAAACAATATACTTTAGTTATTATCGTCTTACCACGTGCCATTCTGGATACACGTGATCCATGGCGAAGTACATCAGCGTGCTGGCAAACCCCTCATTCAGCCACAAGTCGTCCCACCACTTCATAGTCACCATATTCCCAAACCACTGCAAACAAAGTTTGTATTTAAAACATGCGCACAATTATACACATATTATAAACGAAAATTAGAGTTGTGGGCAATCTCATTAAAATCAAATGCTAATTATGCTTTGATAGGATCTGACAACACTGTCTTGGAGGTCACATCAGATCGACCTTTCATATATATTCATGAGAAGATCAACTAAATTAAACCAATGAATTCGTATGTTTCATATGCACTTCAGATGATGTTCGCGTGAACTGAACAAACGAAAACCCACATAAAACACATATATCCGAAAAAAGATAAATTATTTTTAGTCGCCGTGTGTTATTGCAGTGTATTGTACGACAAATTCAAAGAAATGCACTAACTGGCATGCTTTACATCAAGAAGAAAATCATGGACGCGGTCGGAACATTCTATTTGTATCTGAAACATATATATTCTACCGAGATTATTGCGACATTAGGTTTGTTATATAGTATGTCTTACTTACTACGTATATAATAGCCCGTTTAGTTCAGTCGCTAACGAGGTCGGATATTGCGGCGTTCTATTATTATTACCTGCGAGTGTAATTTTAGTTTGGATTACGAGTTCAACGTTTGGTATCGCTATTGAAATCCTTAAAACAATCTTGTTTTTATTCAGTAAATATTTAATAATGGTTGGGGTGTTATGTTTGTAAAAGCAATTATTTTGTGTTTTATAAGCTAAAAATTACGGACATTGTCCCTTTCAATACCGAGCGTACACTGCTCCACAGCGTTTGACTGAACGGGACGTGTGCAGTGAAGAAGTCTATACCGAGCGATTTTTAAGGCTGAAATCTGATTGGCTAATCGTAAGGTCAATCTGACGTGACATCAAATGAGGTGTTGTCTCAAATCCTTGTATCTAGAGTATCGTAGCATAATAACGGGTCCGATTTTAATGAGATGAGAGGTGTGGGAAGTTAGCAACTAGTTTGAAGTTCGGTGTTTGATCACGAACTGAAAGCTAAGTTACCAAACTGGAAACATTAGTAATGTTTTATTTTCATTACGATAACCAAACCAGTATGAAAAATGCTGGTTTATAAAACAATAAAACAAATCCAATCAACGATTCCAACTGTAATGATCTGATGATTGTAAACAATATTTCTAAAATCGTTATTAGACAGTTGACATCATACTGATGACCATGAACTTATTGTATGTGCGATTTCGTGAGCCACAATGAGGGTGACCATGAACTTACTGTATGTGCGATTTCTTGAGCCACAATGAGGGTGACCATGAACTTACTGTATGTGCGATTTTATGGGCCACAATGAGGGTGACCATGAACTTACTGTATGTGCGATTTCATGAGCCACAATAAGGGTGACCATGAACTTGTTTGAGCTCGATGACACCTCTGGATCATAGAGTAATGCAGTTTCGCGATATATCACGAGACCCCAATTCTCCATGGCTCCGCCGCTGAAATCTGGTACCGCCACGTGATCTGAAAGATTAAAAAGTTCAGTAGTATTGTTTATAAATCGTGGAAATTAAACAAGTCGTTTACACAAGGCATTAAATAGCTGCACAGCTACACATGTCATGTACCTCAGCCATGTTGGACATGTTATACATAATATATATTATATTGTTTTGATCGACATGTTTCCCTTGAGTCGCTAAACACCTCTTGCTGTTAGTTTATTAGTGGGGATCCCGCCCCTCACCCTCCTTGTCCGATGTCTCGGTAAATAAATAAATGCTAATGCTTCCTACTTCTTTATCGACTTCTTACCTGATTTCGGAACACAGTCCGATATTTGGAAGTAGTCAGTGAAGTAAGCGTAGGATTTTGCAGCAAATTCAAGCGCGTACTGCGTCTGGTTGATCATATCTGGCATTGCCCAAACTCTTAACTGAAAAAGTAATGGAGTGCTTAAGAAAATGTTATATGGTTAAACATGACGTTATAACAGCAGTGTCCGTATTCATAAAGCTTCTTAGCAATAACTTAAGTCAGATTTTATCAATTTTTTAAACACTTTTGTCTATCTATATAAAACGTTTTCTTAAAATTGCTAATAAGGTTATGGATAAATAAAATCTACAGCTAAATATTTATCTTAAAATAGATGGTTTGTAGTGTTCCTGAGAGGTAAATAAGGAGATTTAAAAATGTGCAAAAATCTTAAATTTTGACTTAAGTAATATTTCCCACTTAAGCTGCTTTTATGAATACGGGCCCTGGTTACTGCACATTTGATATGTAATTGTACAGTCAAACATGTATTACGATACCACTAAACAGAAGAATAAATTGGTCTCTTATAAAAGGTGATATCTTAATACAGGTATATTTCGTTTAAAACAATATAATTAGAAACTGAAACTGCTGTCTCTTAAAAACAAAATCGTATTTTGATCAGGTTTGACTCCTATTATTCTCAGGAAAATAGAAAATGAGAACAGATAAACAGTAATACAAACTGATATAAACACTTTACTGGCAATATAAATACATTTCGACGAACAAGTATCACTGTAGGGATCCGAACACCGGATCTTGGTCAGCCATGTTGTAGAAAACGTACGGATAACAACAGCAAATGTAGGTTAACCACGTTTTTCTCCTATTTTTGTTCATTTTATATGAATAATCAGTATTGCTATATGGTGCGGAAACATTTCCCCGTTCAAATATTATCGTACATTGTTGACATATTACTTTAAATGCTACAATTTGGATCAAAGAAAAACGATTGCTGGTGCTGAAATTCGCCCAAAGTACCCTTCAGCAATAAATATCTCATTAATTTTCAAGTTAATGAAAATTTTGAATTGGCAGATTTATTTGTTTTTCCAATATACGTGCATGTTCAAATGTTGAACTTCATTCATCCGAAATTGACCGAGATATGAATCGAAACAAAATTAATGTTTGTGTACGGGGTCTTGGGCACTTGTGTACGGAGTACTGCAAATATTCTCTTTTTACTGTACGGAGTCTTGCTTTAAATATATTGTATGAAACTATGGTTTTAATGGTACTTGCATTACATGTAATACATAAAACATTCATTGAATGTTTGTAAACAGTCAATGTAGTGTCATTAGAACTGAATCAACGTAGATTTCCTTGAACAGATATAATCATGCGAGCTATATAGATAATTAATATTAACCCATGCGTCATCTATATCATGTGTTGTCAATGTAGTTTAAGAACCAACTTTACATTTCCTATTAACTTGCTTCGGAAAGTTTGACATAGTTTAGATGTCAGTATGGGGCATAGAATTAATTTTAACCTGACAGGCAAACTGTTTGAAAAAATACTGTAAGGATTTTTAACGCCTGTGGGACGTATAATAATACTTTATTTAAACAATATTTTATTCAAGTACTGAATGGAATTGGACAACAGGCAATGCCTATGTAAGACCTCTCCCATATCAAGGTACATATAAACAATAAATTCATATCAAACATAACATAAAATGTGGAATTGTAGTACAGTTTGCATATATTGGTTTGACAATTAACTTAGAATCTTTGAAACATGTGTACCGTGATTGTTTAGTATTAACACTTTGTACTGTCAGAAAGAATTTAAGTGAGAGAAAAAAAGAATCAACAGAAAGAAAATCATACTGGAAACCAATACGAAATATATATAAAAATGTACCGATTATTACAAAATATAATGGTTTTAGTATGAGTTTCTGTAACCAATAGTTAATTTTGGAATTTAAGATAACTGAGAAAACAGACAAACAAAAAAATAAAAATTACAATAAAAAAGGAAGAAAGATGATAATATATAAAAAAAAACTTCTAGCATTGTGACAAAACATATCTGAAAATACAATAGTATATACATACATATACATATGTACATGTACATACATCTATAATTCTACGAAAATCCCCTGGTACACTTGAAGTATTTGTGGACGATAAGTACAATTTCTGAGTTCGTAGTATCGTCTAGATTGGAACTGCCATTCAGTATCAAGTCAATGTTGATATGCGTGACATCAACAAGATTGGCTAGGGTATCAAGTAAGTTATTTCTGAATTGGTTATACAGTGGACAGTTGAAAAAGAAATGAGTATTGTCCTCACATGGATTGCCACATTTCGGACATACTGCTGAATTTGTCAAGAAATGGTCAAATAAATGCGTATTTAGATTACTTGAGTTATTTCTTAATTGACAATGGATGATGTTATCATTCCTATTTCCTATATTATAGTGATATGGACTGTCAGTCCTATGTTCAATAGCCTTAAGTTTATGCTTAAATTGTTCAACAGATGGTGCATATTTAGCGTCTAAAAGTAAAGCATTCCACAATTTAATTGTACTCGGCAGAAAGCTGTTATAATATGATGTTGTACGACAAAGAGGGAGACGTAAGTTTAATCCTGAAGTTCGAAGGTTATAATTATTGTTTACAGGTAAGTATGGCTGGATTAAGTTATACATGTAATCTGGACTTATGCCATAACTTATTTTGTAAATAGTTACAAGTTTATGATATTTTCTTCTTTTTGTTAATGTTTCTAAGTTCAATTCAGTATATAAGTATGATCTAGAGGAATTGCATCTGAGGCCTGTTATTATTCGTGCTGCTTCAACTTGGACGCTCTCTAATAGATCAGATTTTCCCTGTGTACAGTTATCCCATACTGAATCTCCATATTCAAGTATAAGTCTTATAAAGGCGATATATATTTTCAGTAGAGACTGTCTTGTCAAGTTTGTACTTAAGAATTCTTAGAATGTTAAATCGTGCACATGCTTTTTCGTATATATTTTCTATTTGATGCGACCAAGTTGCATTGGACTGAATTGTTAATCCAAGGTGGCAATGTGATGCTACGTCTTGTACTATATCATTATCAAAGTAGACTGGTGGGTGGTTATAGTTTCTTCTAGTGCAAACAAGGCTTTTGTTTTTTGAGGATTATATGTAACAGCCCATTTTTTGACCATTCAGATATTTTGCAAAGATCATTTGTAAGAGAGTTGGCACATTCTACTGGGTTTTTAGCAACTACAACAAAAAGAGAAGTGTCATCAGCAAATAACCGTACATCATTCAATAAGTCATCTGTGATGTCATTTATATAAAGCAGAAATAGAAACGGACCTAAAACAGAGCCTTGCGGAACACCTGCATCTATAGTACTGAAGTGTAAGACAATCCATCTAGGACTACTTTTTGCTGCCTATCAGAGAGATAGCTACGTATCCAGTTACATAATGAATCATTGATACCATATTTAGCTAATTTAAAAAGCAACCCAGCATGCCATACTTTGTCAAACGCAAAATATAAATCGTACATCTTTCCTAGCGTCGAGGTTGCTTATTATGTTATTATATATTTCTATGAGCTGATTTACTATAGAGTCTCTAGGTTGAAAGCCTGCCTGGTATTTGCACAGAAGGTTATCGTTTTGATATAGTCGAACAAGTGTTTAAAAACGATTTTTTCCATCAATTTGCAAATAATACTGGCAATGGATATAGGCCTATAATTGCCCGGCATGTCAGGTTCTGCATTGCCCTTAAAAATAGAAGTTACATTCGCCTGTTTCCATTGGTATGGTACTTTTCTAGTGGACAATGACAGATTAAAAAAGTCGCGTCAATGGAGCAGCGATGCTATTTAAAACTAATTTTAACACCTTTGGGCTAATCATATCTGGGCCTGGAGGTTTCGATAATTTCAAGATTTTCAATTGATCAATTACTTCCGTTTCATTTATAATAAAGTCATTCATTTTATAGTCAGTGCGATTATGAAAAGTAGGTAATTCCGGTTCATGTTCAATATGAGATGTTGCAGAAAAGGAAGAATTCAATGCGTTTGCTTTGTCTACTGGATGTATTAAAATACGACCGTTATTTTTTATTGGAAAGTTTGGTTGAGTTACTTTGTTCAATTTAGAGATCGATTTTGCTATACGCCACCATTTTCCCGGGGGGATTGATTTATCAGTTAACTGGGATGTAAGTTTTGACTTGTATGATTCCTTAGATTCGCGGATTAAAGCAATTACCTCATTTCTAAGTTGAATAAAAATTGACCAATGTAATGGATTGTTGTAAATGAGAAAATGTTTTATATGACGTTAACTATGGTCACAATGAGCTAAAATTGGACAACTGTATCAATTCTAACAGACAATAATATACGTCTGGACTTAGTTTGTAGTACATGTAGTTATTTGGAATAAGTACGGAGTATTTCTCAGGAATTACCCCTTTTAAGTTTTAGTTTTCTGCATTTTTTCGTCTTAACAATACAAAATGGTATAAGACATATAGGACCTAAATAATGTCTACGAATTACTACAAATATAAGTAAATAACATCAGCGCAGAGCAGCGAAAACAATCTTAGCATTGCAAAACCCCGTACAGTACATGGACAAGACTCCGTACACAAATCAGCGTCTTTTTATATGAATTAGTTACGCTGGGCACGTTTTGTTTCGATTCATATCTCGGCCAATTTCGGATGAATGATGCTGAAACTTTGAACATGCACGTATATTGGAAAAACAAATAAATCTGCCAATTCAAAATTTTCATTTACTTGAAAATTAATGAGATATTTATTGCTGAAGGGTACTTTGGGCGAATTTCAGCACCGGCAATTGTTTTTCTTTGATCCGAATTGTAGCATTTAAAGTAATATGTCAACAATGTACGGTAATATTTGAACGGGGAAATGTTTCCGCAACATATAGCAATACTGATTATTCATATACATGAACAAAAATAGGAGAAAAACGTGGTTAACCTACCTTTGCTGTTGTTATCCGCACGTTTTCTACAACATGGATGACCAAAACTCCGTACTAGTGAACGGGGTCTTGACCAAGATCCGGTGTACGGATCCCTGCAGTGAGTATGTGGTTACGAATTTTCTCTTTATTCAAATATGATAAATATATTGCCATAAAGAGTTTTCAAATCCGGAATAGATTTCAGAGGCAGTTTCGTAGAAAAAACAACAAGTGTAGACAATAAACTCAGGTATTTGTGTTTTCTAAAACAACACAGATCTACATCAAAATTTACATAAAAAGGGGACATTTTTGGATGCTTTTAATACGATTTAAAGTGAATAACATATATATGGCGCATATGTGACGTAACTTTGTGTGACGTCAAACAAAACAATTTGACGGTAACCGAGTGAAGCAGTCAGAAATATGCAAACAGGGCGTGCACAATTGTTTACTATATCTAGATCCAATCCATGCCAAGTGGCTGTCTTCAGAAGTTTGTATATTTATAGATAAAGGTGAAAAAAACAAAACAACATTTTAGATCATCTTTCTTCTATAAATATTTACAAAGTATAACACTATTGTTATCCGACGAAATAATATTGGCCGTGATTTTCTAAGAACGGTAGTGCAAATAGGGCTACATGGTTGACTGCTGGCTAATACAATGGCGTAAAGTCAATGGAGGAGTACAGATAATTGTTTGTTACGCCATTTTCACAGCCTATTTTTACGTTCAAAATTTTGTTTTGTATAGACTTTTGAGGGAGTAGATAGCCATCAGAGTGACTACCCATGGTCAACAACGTTGAACATCAGGACATGTCAAATATATTTTGTTTCAAAGTTGGTTACATGGTCTAATACATTGGACGGCGAATTGTTTAGATTTTTCTGGGAGTAGATAGATATCAGAGTGACTACCCTTGACGACATTCAAAATCAGGACAAGCCGGATGCCTTTGTTTTAACGTTTGTTGGTTAAATGTTGGAGCATTCTTGTAACGCAGTCCTCCTTCGAATCATCTAATACATCCGAATGAAGCGTGCGGCCATTTCTTTTGTTTTATTTAATTCGAGTAAATGTATGCAGTACCTTTCAAGTCCTTTTGGAGGTAGGGGTCCTAAACAATTGGTTCATATTCAAGTATTTATCGAGCTTGGAATATTTAGGCTAGTCCTCTG
>JAWPHD010012614.1:0-10000 GCA_037043455.1 Cyrtodaria siliqua
CAGTTACTGAAATAAAGTTCATTGGTCATGTGCTTAGTGAACAAGGAACGGAACCAGATCCAGTAAAGGTGGAGGCAATCACGAAATTGCCAGAACCTACAGATAAGGCAGGAGTACAACGTTTCATGGGTATGATTCAGTTTGTGGCAAAATTCATATCAAATTTGAGCAGCGAAAGAACACTGCTTAGACAACTTCTAGAAAAGGATGTTGTGTTCCACTGGGATGATACCCACAGAAAAAGTTTCAGTATACTTCAACCATGTAAATCAGCAAGTAACATTATACGTCGATGTATCGTCAACAGGTTTGGGAGATGTACTGTTACAAAATGATCAGCCCGGGGCTTATGCTTCAAAAGCATTAACAGAAATACAGAGAAATTACGCGCAAATAGAGAAAGAAATGCTGGGTATATTGTTTGGCTGTACTAGATTTCACCAGTACATATTTTCGAAAACAGTGGAAGCAAACCTATAGAATCAATAATGAAAAAAACGTTACATTTAGCACCTGTACGTTTGCAGAAAATGATGTTAAAACTTCAGAGGTACGACCTCAAAGTAATATACAAGCCGGGTAAGGAACTATATGTAGCAGATACACTTAGCAGAGCGCATCTACAGGAAACAGGAGAAGATTTTGACAATGAACTTGAAATAAGCATAGTATCAACTGCATCAAACGTGTCAGATTGCATATTAGAGGAAATACGGTGAAAAACAGAAACAGATGCAAGTTTATGTACTATGAAACACATAATTCTAGATGGCTGGCCTGCAAATAGAGAAACAGTGCCACACATCGCATGTGAATACTGGAATTTTAGAGATGAACTTTCACTTTTTGGTGGAGTTATCTATAAAGGCGACAGAGTTGTTATTCCAGCCTCAATGAGGTCAGAAATGTTAAACGGAATACATCAGTCACATTAAGGCATTGACAAATGTCGACAAAGAGGTCGTGACGTGCTTTTTTGGCCAGATATGAACAAAGACATAGAGAATCTAGTTTCAAAATGTGAAATATGCTAAGAGAGCCGTATGAAAAATCAGAAAGAACCTCTAAAAGGTCATGAAGTACCAGACCGTCCGTGGGCCAAAGTGGGAACGGACATATTTCACTTTGACTTTAACTTATAGTAGACTACTATTCAGAATTCTTCGAGATATCAAGCTTGCCAGACATGAAAAGCAGTTCAGTAATAACGCACTGTAAATCTCAATTTACAAGACATGGAATTCCAGACGAGGTCATCTCGAACAATGGCAGTATATACGATTGTCAAGAATTCAAATCATTTGCAAATGAATACGGATTTATACATAAGACATCCAGTCCTACATTCCCTCAGTCACACGGGAAGGCTGAGAAATCGGTACAGACCGCAAATCGGTTGCTTAAGAAGGCAAAGATGGATGGCCGCGATCCTTACTTTGCGATATTGGACTACAGGAACCCACCGCGTGGTACTATTCTGGGTTCACCAGCACAGAGACTTTTTGGAAGAAGAACAAAAACACTCTTACCTACCTCTAAAAAACTTCTTAAACCCAAAGTGATCACAAAGGTGAAGGAGAAATTACAAAAAAGACGGTTAAGGCAAAAACTGCATTATGACAAAAATGCAAAAGCATTACCTCTAGTCAAAATCGGAGAGAATGTGAGAATGAGATAATGATAAATGGAAAAAAAGAACAGTCCTTGAAAAATGTGACAAGCCAAGATCAAACATAATAGAGTATGATAATGGACCTTTGGAAACGACCGATCACGACACATACAAAATATTGCAGTCTCGGTTTGATTGAGACTGTTCATGAACGGTAGTGACATATGCTAGCTACCGCTCACGCCCTCTAGCCCCGGGTTGAGCAGAACTCAATATTCATAAAATCAATAGTACATAATTTTAACCATCCCGAAGATGGCATGCATATGGCGGTGGACATAGAGATTTTCCTCCCCGATGTCCAGCGGCGTAAGGTCCTAGTATCTAACAAAATACTATGCCCCGAAGAGCGAAATAAACAAAATGGAACTTAGTTGGGAGCAGCGGTTATGAAACCTGTATATGGACATTTGTATCGAAGAAGCAGAATTAATGTTAATAAAACAAAGGAATAATTCAATGACAAAAAAGCAATATATGCACAGGAACCAGAATCTGAATTAAATGATATGTCCAGCACATATACATGAACCAGATTATGATGGAATTCTAGCCATTAGAGCCAATCAAAAACAGTGACGAATCAATGGAAAATCAACCAGTGATTAACTCTAATATTATTTAAATGACATCCCGTGGACGAGTTATTCACAAACCTGCATATTTGAATGATTATGAAAGTATACTAAAATATTTTACTGGCCTTATTAAATTTACAAATATTGTTAGCCAACAACATTTTATATGTCAAACAAAGTGAGGCCATTTAGAGACTCCAGATAAATGCATCAATTACAGTTTAATTATACCACCCAGATAATAATTGAATCAATTACCAAGTGGCATTTTCATTATTACAGGAATGTTATATTAAGCTTGTCAGTTTTCACCTCCAGTTTAGAATTTCATTCACAATGAACACAGTGTTCAACAATATTTAAATGTCATGAAGTGCATTGATTTGCTTTCTAAAACAGGTGAAATGTAACATGATAGCTTAGCTTAGCTTAGTGTGCATGCACATCTATTTATATATACCAGGAGTGTATTAGCTTCAGTCTTAATAAAGTAGTTAACATGCTCACAGCGTTGTTTCATATATAAACAGTACAATGTCCAAAATATTGATACAGTAAAAAAAGAACAGGAAACTGAACTAAAAATAGTTTAAAGAACGAAAACTTAGCACTTTTTATTAGAGAACTACGCTCGACTGCACCAGGCGAGCACATTCGATTGATTTAAAGTAATTAAACATAGAACATGCTCGTTCGAGCGCGTGCTCACCCACCTAGCCACCCACGAAGAATCCTCAGTCAATACAGAACCTTTAATTTATGCAAGTATAAATAAATATCTTACAACACGTTCATATGAATATTCTTTTATTTCGTTAAAATATATAAAATGTGACCTTGAGCTGTAAATGTAAACAAACTACGAGAATAATGGGAAATTTAAATTAGATTGAATGCACTCCGCAACTATCGCATGAGTGGTTGGCTGGGGTATGAAATAAAACCTTAATTTCGGCTTAAAAAGTTTGCATATTGTAAAATTAGAACATTTAATAGGACAATTTAAACAGGCTGTCGCATTTTTTTCAGTAAAAAATGTTTTTAAACATATATTATTATCGAAATATTCGTTATAAAATCCTGCTAATTAAAGCTTTCTCATCGCTTAAAGGAATTAAAGCGGGACCACGTAATGCGAAAATGGATGCCGAAAGCTTCAAGCTGCCCATACCTACATAATGGTACAGAACGTAGAGGCAGTGTGCTTCAAGTTACCGACACTCCTTCAAATACTGGTCATACCTGTCGTTTTACAAGACAGTATATAACCCACATATTGTTCAAAGGAAAATAGTGACAGTGGGCTTCAAGTTGCCCTAACTCAAACAGATATAGACCATACCTATCAGTTAACACATATGCATATACTATACCACATAAGATACGAAACAAAGGCTTCAAGTTGCCTACACCCAAACAGATACACGCCATACATGTCATGTTAACACATATAAAGAACGTAGATGCAGAAGGCTTTAAGTTGCACACACACACGTATTGTACAGAACGTAGAGGCAGCGGGCTTCAAGCTACCAACTCTCATACAGATACAGGTCATACCTGTTATGTTACACGTAAGTATAGAGCCACATATTGTACGGAACATAGATGCTGAAGGCTTCAAGCTGCCCACACCCAAAGAGATACGGACCATACATGTTACACTTAAGTATGCACTCACATATTGTACAGAACCAAGAGGAAGCGGGCTTCAACATACCTACACTCATACAGATACATGTCATTCTAGTCGTGTTACATACCCACCTATTGCAAAGAACATACTTGTAGATACAGAAAGCTTCAAGTTGCCCACACTTATACAGATACAGGCCTTTCCTGCCATGTTACATGTAAGATCACAACCACATATTGGACACAACACTGAGACAGTGGGCTTCAAGGTACCCACATTTATACATATATACAGACCATACATGCCATTCCTGTCAGGTTTCATGTAATCCCACACCCAAGTAATGTATGGAACATAGAGTCAGAATGCTTCAAGTAGCCAATACTCATACAAATATAGGCCATAAATGTCAATTTACATGTTTGTATACACCCATGTATTGTACAGAACATAGCTTCTGAAGTCCTCATGTAGTCCATACTCATACAGAATTAGGCCATACCTATCATGTTACACCACATATTATACAGAACATTGATACATTGTGATTAAAGACATCAACACTCATATAAATGCAATCCATACCTGTCATGTGACATTTAAGTATACACCCACATACTGTCAGAAGGCTTTAAGCTACTCACAATCAAAATGATAAAGGCCATAACATACACGTAAATATATTGTACAGACGAACATATAGAGTCAGAAGGCTTCACGTGGCTCACACTCATATACATACAGGCCACACCTGTAATGTTACACACATGCCACACCTGTAATGTTACACGTTTTGTACAGACGAACATACAGAATCAGAAGGCTTCAAGTAGCCCAGACTGAAACAGATGCAAGCCATATCTGTAATGTTACAAGTAAGTACACACCCACCCATTGCAAAGAACCTAGAGTAGAGGGCTTCAAAGTAACCATTCTCATACAGATTCAGACCATACCTGTCATGTTACACGTAAGACCACACCTACTTATTTGTACAGAACATAGACACAGCAGGTTCCAATATACACACACCGATACATATACAGGACATGTCATGTTACTCTTAAGACCACAACCAAGATGGCTTATATCTAACGTTTCTTTCTTATAAAAGGATTTAAACAAAAGCACAGTCAGAACGGAAACTAATACACATATGTTTTTATTGAATTATTGCAGAAATCAGCAGTTTAGTTCTTTCTTTTTTCCCTTTTTTAGGCAACTACCCACATATATCTCATTATTGATTGATTTATTTAATTACATGAAAGGTATCATTACTCCGAATGTGATATAGAAAATTAGGGATATTTTGACATTTCATAATAATAAATAAAATAATGAAGCGTTTAAAGTATATGTATATTGCAGAAATCTACATTTTTAGTTATACTTATAAAATAGTATTATACCTAATATGGTAAAAGAAATATTTTTTTATTGAACTATTCCAGAAATTAGCAGTTTTAGTGTTTTTTTTACTCTTTTTTTCCCATATGTTTGCCTAAATACCCATATATATCTCATTATTTATTTATTATTTCATACAAATATATCATTACACTTAAATGGGTAAATAAAATAATGAATAGCATTTAAAATATATGTTTATTAAATTATTCCAGAAATCAGCAGTTTTAGTTGTTTTTCCAACATGTTGACCCAAAAAAAGCAATACATTTAGGGATTCACGAACCTTTGCGAACCCTTTTAAAAATAAGATGAAATGTATAAAATATCATAAACGAAAATAAGAGATATAATACTATTGTATACGTATAAAATATAGTAAACGAAAATAAGAGATATGCTAAAGAAATATTTTTTTATTAAACTATTCAGAAATTAGCAGTTTTAGTGGTTTTTTTCCCATATTTTTTGCCAAAAGAACCATATTTATCCCTATATGCATTTATTATTTCATAGGAATGTATCATTACACTTAAATGGGTAAATAAATAATGAATACACATTTAAAATATTTTTTTATTGAATTATTTAGCAGTTTTTGTTATTTTTCCAAATGTTATGACCCAACAAATACATTTAGGGATTCACGAACCTATCGGGACCCTTTTAAAAATATGGAGAAATATAAAACGATATATAGGGTCCTATAGAAACCACAGCGTCCGAACGTAGGTGGTATCGTAGGTCCGCACTGTACTGCAAACATGGACTTGAAACTACAATGAAAGAGACAAAAAAAAACAGAAAGGGTGGTGAAGACAGGGTTACCGACTTGGAACGGTCAGTAGGCAATAAGGCCTACTGGTAAGCTTGAATCGATTTTATATGCGCGCAATCCTCGCTAGTATCCTGTCTTCAGCGCCCAAATAGACAAGACAGTGTAAACAAAACAAAACAAAACAAGTTTGAGTACTCAAACATTTGTATAAAAACAAAACAACAGAAAGGGTGGTGAAGACAGGGTTACCGACTTGGAACGGTCAGTAGGCAATAAGGCCCATTGGTTAGCTTTAATCGATTTTATATGCGCACAATCCTCGCTATTATCATGTCTTCATCGCCCAAATAGACAAGACAGTGTAAACAAAACTACATCCCATCAAAAGAAAATCTCTAACAATAAAGTCCACATCCAGAGAAACTAACTAAAGATATACATACACAATAATAAACATCTCAGGATGTATCCAGAATCGTACTGAACAACCATAGTAGTTTCAGCTAAAGAGAAAACCAATCTAGGGTACGACCAGAAAATCCGAGGGACAAAAGCTCATGCACCCACCTCCATTAGTTGGGGTTTCAGTAGGTACAATAATAGAGTCCCAAGAGGTAGTCCAGTCATCGCACAAGTGAAAAGTGAAGCGTAATGACTGACTGTAGAGGGGTCAATCACTAAACATGCAGTGCGCACATTTGAGGAAAGTCCGGCGTGTCTAGATTTGGTCCTAAAGAAAGATAAAAATATCGGGTTAGCTAATTAAACTAAGGTATAATCTGTGTTTAGTTTCAGTGAGGCGTTTTCGAATATAGTCACAAAATAAATGATAGCTTTAAGTGGGTCTAGTCAGAATACAAGAGATCGATCAGGGTTTAAGGACCTATTTCCAGCCTATTGCATTTGGGAGGGGAAATAAGGTGTATAGGTAATTGTAAATCACTGTTAGACATACAATTGCATGAGCAAATGGTGATATTCAATTTTGTTTCAGTTGATGATGCCCTCCCAAAAACGCTTGTGTATGAAACCAACACTATGAAACAAAAAAGCAGGTGTTTCATTAGTTGTGTTTTGGTGTTGTTGTTTTCCTAAAAAAACAATGAATTATCAACATTTTTTTGTATTTCGTACAGCTTACTAGGTACTGTTCAATATACCAATGCCTTTCAAAGAGAAAACTCTTTGCTCGGGCTTCAGTTTATATACCTGAGCTAAACGGTCATGTAGCATGTTAGCTGTAAATAAGCAAGCTTTCCATACCTTTTCAGTGATCATTTATCTTTGGGAAATACGTCTTTATAGCTACACAATCCCTATTTAATAATGTAATAATGTTTGTCTTCATTAAAAGGACATGTATTTATAGGAACTGTGTAGCTTTAAGGCGAGCTCACATAAAATAAGGTCTCATAGGTTCACCTGGTTCGCTGTATTCAGAGTATAATATTTGTCTTGTTTCTTTTCTTTTATGTAGTTTCAGTTGGATGACACAATACAGGATATACTATATATGTGTTTGAAACGCCATTTGGACAATAATGAGATAGATCATAGCGTTTTTTAAAAACAGTTTTTTTTAATTATTGTGTGTTTTCCTTTATAGGTTTTATTTGAAATTTTCATTTCTTAGATTACAGGTTTATTTACTACTCACTTTATACATTTACTATTCATGCTGTATATTTATAAAACCCATTTTATATGTACATATTATAGAACATACCCTTTAAGTACAGAAAAACACGTGTGAGACAATGTCGTCTACGTCCAAACAGAAACCATTGCATTTCGGTGGGTTGTGGCGGAAGAAGAGACATGACCTGGACGAACACAAGAATCGCACATTCCGAAGCACGGGTAACATTACTTACTTAAATGTGTTTTTTCTGTTTAAACATTCAAATCATCAGTTAACAAAACGTGAACATTTTATTGTAACACACGAACCAGGGTTCAAAACAGCAGAAATTGCAATAATCTTATTAGATTATGTATAGAATGCAAATGATATTTCGCTTTAACTAATTATTTCTATACATAACACTATAATAACACAATACTAGATGTTTTTTTTTTTCCAATTGCTACTGACTTTGATGTGTTTCCTGGACTGTATTTTTCTAGTGGAATATACAAGTTTTGCTTTATTGGCTCTTGTTATGCTTTATATGCTGTTGTTATGCTTTATATGATTTTTATGATCTTGTATGTGTTGCATCAGACGTTAACAGGACGCGTATAAAGTCGGAGTCGTATCAATCACTTGGTGACGAGCTGGGAGAGGCTGCGAATGCTGACTCATTTCAGGAACTGGTATTGACATTTCATAACATTTATATGTTAAAGGGACACACCGGGCTTTTCGCCAGTGCTTTATGGTCTGGCTTAAGTTAAACATATAATGATATAAAATTACTCCTTATTTACAAATTCATTTGCACAGTCATGATGTGCTATATAAATTACCCAGTGTAAATGTAAAAGTTTGAGTCCCGATTTCATAAAACATGTATGGCCTGGACAACACGGAGCTCTAACACCATCATTTTGATCGACATGACAGTTTTATCACCAATTGGAACATTTTTAAAATTTAACTATATCTTAGAAAACGCCTGATGTACTCCCGCTTTAAAGACTATACTTATGCGTTATTTAAAATAACACAATTTAGGACTAATTTTACAAGTAAGCAAAGTACGACTTCGTTTTACAATATAGCACCCTCGTGATTGTGATTAGGTATAATATGTCATCAACTATCAGAAACTGAATATATGGCTATGGTTAAAATATCAGAAAGGATGAATGCATATATCTATGATAACAATATTTTACTTCCTAGTATTTCCTTCTTATGCTATATATATTATATATAAATTGTTTTTTTATATATTATATATAAATCGTTTTTTATATATTATATATAAATTGTTTTTTTACACCAGTGTATCTGTTTTTTGTTGTTGTTTTATAGTTTAGTTTTTGTCATTTTCAGCTCCACAAACACGTAGCAATTGTATTAGCATTAATATTATGTCCCAATCTTCACCAAGAACAAGCATCTATGTAGCGGTGATAGATATTAGTATTAGTGTCACTATTATTAGTGCGAATATAACTATTAGTAATATTATCGCCCCATGCGCAGAGGGTAACAGCCACCCTCCTCGAATTTTCATGTTCATTCTCCTATTGTTTCAAGTTCACTGTATTTTTGAGTGGTGACAGAAAACAATGACCGTGACTCAGCAAAACATGGGGTGTTTACAATGCTATTTACCGAAAATCTGAAGCATTGTAGAGAAGGCTCTAGGCCCATTCTGCATATTTTTATTTCAGTATAAATAACGAGTTGGCCTGGAACGTGTATTACTGTTGGCGACATTTCGCCATATCATCTGTTTGTTTTGGTGCGCCGTAAAACCCAATTAAACTGCTATATCAATAGGTTGCGAAGAAGACACAAGAGCTTCTGATTGGTCGTCATGAGGCTGAGACAGAGGTATTTCTAGACATTATGATCAAGGAGAGAGGTAACAAGGACGCTGCTCTATTACACGTCTTGTCCACGATGAAACTGCCTGAAGCCAAAGTATGCATTCCTCAAATACTTCGTATTTCTTTGTTAATTTAACAATTATATGTAACTTGTCCTTAGACGCGAGCTTTCGCTAGTGTACCTTTTATGTTTAACGTTATACCAATCTGCATATCCTAAACTGAGACTCTGTTAGTTGCTTGGTGGCTTTCTATTTTATATATTAACGCATATATTATAAATAGTTTATGCTCATCGAGATGGAATAGCCTGGTGGAGATTAGTTTATTTACACTGCCCCGTGTTATTTGGATTGGAATAGGTAAGAGTGAGGGTTGATGAACCCTAAAGCCCTATTGCCAACCCTTTTGTGTTTGTGATG